>LZPO01027851.1:50803-64250 GCA_001675575.1 Neotoma lepida | reverse complement strand
ATCTTGAATTAGAAAACAAAATTAGAATTTAAAAATTAACCTTATTCATCTTCATACAAGTACCAAAATCTGCTAACTTCAAATGTCCAGACTTATCCAGCAGCATGTTATCAGGCTTCACATCTCTGAGGAAGGGGAAAAAAAAATCAAACAACAGAGTATTGCTGAAACAGATCAGACACTGAAAAAGGCTATGAAGCAGTGACTTCAGACAAAGTACCCTTAACCTACATGAGACCACCTAAATTTGCATGTGCCCCTTATCCACACCTAGAGATGCAAGTCATCAAAACATTGTTTTGGTTTTTTTTAAAGCACAGTTTTATTTTATTTTATTTTTATTTTTTGGTTTTTTTGAGACAGGTTCTCTCTGTGTAGCTCACAGTTTGATTCTTATGATAAGAAAATCAGTAACTTCAGAGATTAAGCATAAAACTACATAACATCTAGACATCAAAGTCAAATGAAACATTGTTTGCCTAGGGAAGACATTTTCTTCAGTGGCATTGCCACTGGCAAGTCCTTATGTTCCTGAAAATAACCCTTCAACCACACTCCTGTAAGTGACCCAAATTAAAGACACAGGGAGGTAAAAAAAAATATTAAAGTACAAGGGAGATTGTTGGTTGGGCACAGGAAGATCAGTAGGAGCAGGACATGAAAGGGTAATGGGTGCTGAATATGATAAAAATACATTATATACAGGAATAAAACATAACAAATCTATTATGTATAATATGGTAATAAAAATTAAAATAATGCTCATCACATAACTTGGAAACCACTTTACAATTTTTATTTCTTAATATATTATATAAAAGCTATAAAATTAGATTAACACCTAATAATAAAGAATATATTTACAGCAAGATTAAACTAAACGCACTAGAATTCTAACATGCCACTCGTGTCATAGCAGAGGAAATTAGTCAGGTTGGGAGTAGGAAATATTAATCAAGTGATGTTTAAGTTTTCTTTCACTACTCCTTTCAAAAAATAAACTGAAAGCATTGTTATCTTTACCTATGAATAAACCCCATGGAATGAATTGCATCCAATGCAAGAACTACTTCTGCAGTATAGAATCGTGCCCATTTTTCAGGCACATCATAGTTGCTCATCAGGTTTACAAGGTCTCCACCAGGCATGTATTCCATCACCATGTAGAGATATCGGTCATCTTGGAATGCATAAAAAAGCTACAAATTAAAAGAAAAATAATTAAAATGATTTTTGCAACATTTTATTTTCAAATAAAACCTAACAAAAATACTACTGTAAGATGGAACTAAATGGTTGCAATGCAGGATAGTTGTAAGTGCAGGCTAATTCTTAGGGCAAGCATAAACATCATGAGCACACCAAAGAGCTATAAACTGAATACTCCAAAGAGGCAACGGGAGCCACTTCCCAGATCTCTACACTACCTCTTCACTTTTTATACTGAAAGTTTCAACAAGGATAAACTTCTTAAGCAAAGAAATATTGTACTTGTAGTTTTTTACATGGAAATGAGAAGTTTACTGTTAACTTTAAAATGAACATCAGAACTCTCAGGTCTCATGAACTGGGCTTTGGCTTCACCGCTGTGCATTAGCTGCCTGACTGGAAATCTGCTTAACCTCTCCATGTTTCTGACTGACTGTAATCTCTTCTACAAGGGTATAAGGAACTAAATTGCTTTTACTTGCAAACCTGCTGTTCAACCAGCATCTGAATGCCTGGCAGCTGAAAAAGTTTAACAAATTTTTAATGAAGAAAATAATCATAACCTCTAACTTGAAGTGCACCTAACAACAGTTGTCTTTCTGGACTCTTAGAAGGAAAACCAAAATCATTAGCAAGAAACTGTCAAAAATATCAGGCATAAATCTATTGTGTTCAGAGCTGAAGTAAAAATCAAGCAATTTTTAAGTAAACACTAGTTTAGAACAAAATTAAAAGCAAACCCTGGGGTAAAAACTACCAAACTTACATAGATGTCTTAAAGACCCCACATTTCATTTTCTCAATAGTGTTTAATCATTTTAGATATAAGCTTGCTTTAATTGATTTTACTTATTTATTTTATGTGTTTATGTGCCATGTGCTATGTGTGTGTGTGTGTGTGTGTGTGTGTGTGTGGTGGTGGTGGATTCACATTAAGTATGCTGAGATCAGAGCACAACACTGGGTGTCTTCCTCTATCACTCTGCCTTGCAGCATTGAGATAGGGTTTCTCACTGAACTGGAAGCTGCAGTTTCATCCAGGCTGGCCAGCCAACAAACTCTGAGGATCTGCCTATTTCTGTCCCCTGGTGCTGGGTTACAGGCACACAATACTACATCCAAGCTTTTTTTTTTTTTAATGTGTATGGATTTTGCCTGCAATTATGCCTGTGCACAAAGTGCATGCCTAGTATCTATGGAGGCCAAAAAAAGGAATCATCCCTTGGAACCAGCATTACAGATGGTTGTGAGCTGCCATGTGGGTGTGTGGAATTAAACCTGGGTCCTCTAAAAGATCAGCCAGTAGTGCTCTTAACTGCTGACATGGGTGCTGGGGATTTGAACTTAGGTCTTCAAGATCTCAAGAACAAATGCTTTTACCTACTGAGCAGTCTACCCAGTCCCATTTATATTAATTTAAAAACTAAACAGGGACAGATGGGCTCAGTTAGTGAAGCACTTGCCTTTACAAACACAAGAGCCTGAGTTTGATCCCTAGAACCCATGTAAAAATACAGGGTATACTGGTATTCACTTGTAATCTCAGTGCTGGAGATATGGAGACAGGATAGCTAGGATTTGCTGGCCAGCCAGTATCAATTAATTGGTGTACTCTACACCAATGAAAGATCCTGTCTCCAAGGAAGTAGGCAAATGGCACTAGCTCTCATCCTGCCTCAACAAATGCACATGCACCTGCACACATACACACATACATAATACATGCCCACATATTCAATTAAAAGCAACTAAATTTAGGAGTAAGGATAAGAAATAAAGTATCATTTCATGACTACCCTAGACTAAATGTGTAATTTCTCATTTGAGTACCATAATTAAAGAAGCATTGTTATTCTGGTGGCAGTTTACCTTATTTACATACAATGTAATAAGTAAGATAAAGCCTGATGATATCTTAACTGCAAATTGAACAATTATGACATAAATATTTTAATCTTAAATAATTCTAAAAATCTATTTTTCAGGAGTTATCAACCAAAGGCAGTACTGTCTCCCCACTCTCTTGCCCCCCACTGATATCATTAAGGGATATTCAACAATGTCTAAATGTCTTTTTAGTTGTCATAACTGGTATGTGAAATGGGGAAGAACTGCCACTGGTATATTCTGGATAGAGGATAGGGATGTTGTCAAACATCATAAACACACTAGTAACTGGATTATTGTGGTGGTTTGAATAAGAATGACCCCTATAGCTCATGTATTCTGAACAGGTAGTTCTCAGTTGATAACCATTTGGAGTGGCTTAAGATATGTGGTCTTGTTAGAAGAAGTAGGTCATTAGAAGCAGGCTTTAAAAATTTAACTGCCCCCATCATTTCCAGTTTGCTCAAATCTGCTTTATGTCTGCAGTCTGAGGTATGAGCTCTCACCTTTCTGCTCCAGTCACCATGCCCACCTGCTGCCATGCCTTCCCACCATGATAGCCTCATCCCTCAGGAATCATAAGCCCAAATAAACTCTTCCTTCTATGAGTTGCTTTAGTCATGGTGTTTTATCACAGAAACAGAAAAGTAACTAATACAACAGTTCTTCATAATAAAGAATTATCTAGGGTCAAGTATGGTGGCATACACCTTTAATGACCAGTTTGAGGCTGGCCTTACCTATATATAGAGTTCCAGGCCACCAATGTTACACAGTGAGACCTCACCTCAAAAACAAAAGAAAAAGGGCAAAAAGTATTATCTGGCACATAAAATTAGTAATACTAAAGCTAAGGAACCCTGATACACACAGGTGACAAAAAATGGAGACTTCCAAGTTTAAAATGTGGGGACTAAAGAGACGGTTCAGTAGTTATGAGCACTTGTTGCTCTTGCAGAGGACCTGGGTTTGGTCCCCAGCACCCACATGGTGGCTCACAACCATCTGTAACTCTAGTTCCAGGGGGTCCAACGTCCTCTTCTGGCCTCCATTAGCTCCTATAAGCATGTGGTGCACATATACACACGCAGACACACACATGTACATAAAATAGACAATATTTTCCAAATCTTTTTATTCCAATTATCAGAATGCTTATTTAGAATAGTCTTCAATATATATTGTAAGTAAATAACAAAATATATGTTAGGAATTTGGAAATGGTCTAGCTTAGTTTAGAAAGACTTCAAAATTAAAGACAAAAAGCACTGGAGGTGTCTTAGTTGAAGCATAGGCAAAAAACTCAGAATAATTTAGTAAGGTTTGAGCCCATGACTTTACTTCACAATTAAAATAATCAATTAGGCAGGTATGGCATGTACCTACTATCTCAGCACTCAAGAAGTAGAGGCAGGAGGCTCAGAGTTCAAAGCTATCCTCAGCTACAAAGGAAGTGTGTAGCCTAGCATAAGATCCTGNAAAAGAAAAGAAAAGAAAAGAAAAGAAATCTTAAAGACAGTTTCATATTTATAAGCAAGTAAATTATGACCCATGAACTTTAAATAATTTGGCCAATAGCAGTCAATACTTCTAGGACTAATGTACTTTTGGAGACAGGGTTTTGCCTGGAACTCCAGACCCTCGTGCCTCTGCCTCTAGTACTGTGGCCACGGCTGTGCTACATCATGTTGATATTAGGGTATATGTTCCCTGGTACTAAAAACTTAAGGCCAACACAGGATTATTTGGTGGCTTTTAGTGAAACTCAGTCTTCTAATTTCCCCATTCTTTTACTTCAATAAAAGAGACATTTACATGACTAGGCAGTTAAAAAAAGTAAGAGAACCCATGTTTACACACACACACACACACAATCCTTAATAAAGTTAAGGTAGAAATACTTTCCTTAAATCAAAGCAGATTAAACTCTACCAAAAAAAAAAAAAACCCAATTATTTTGTTCTGACCTTTCTAAAGATAACTCAACAAAATTAAACTTTATGACTTCAAAAATAATGATATATTAGACAATTTTATAACCGCCAATAAATTATTACTGTTCTAAAAAATAAATTTCTCAGATATGTTTTTTACAAACTAGTACAGCATTAAGAAAACGGGATCAAAACCATACCTGAACAACCCAAGGACTATTGGCAAAAGCCATAATGTCCCTTTCTTCCCAGAAAAAAGCTGAATCAGATCTCTTAATCATTTCAAATTTGCTGAGAAGCTTCATAGCATATACCTTCCTGGTGGATTTATGCCTTACCTTTAAAATTGAAAACAAACCATTGGTTAACATTTAAAGATCAATGTTTCACTGAACAATTTACAACAGGACTTTAATACTTACTAAATAATGTGGCTATTTTTGTTTCTTTGCTTCTGCTAGTGTCAAGACTTTAATTACCAGAAGTAATCCTATAAAACAAACAAACCTTCTACTCCTTACATTCCCCATAGTCTATCCCACCATGTATGTTGCCCTGTTGATGAAACTTTATTCCACAGAATTCTATATAGGAGTTTCCTGTGAGACATGAAATGTTTATTGAAATGCTTAAGGAAAAGACCTCCCTACCACTTCCAGATCTGACCAAGGTTGTCATGCCTTAGGCAAAAATGCCAGAGCCATTTAAAGATTCTATGAAAACAATTATTTTTCCAAATATTATGTTAAACAGGCAAGTAAATGTTCTTTCACTTTAAAAAAATTTGTTTTTAAAAATTCTGAGTAACCTACCAATTGAACTTCTCCAAATGCACCTCTGCCGATCACCTTCACTACCTCATAATCTTCAGCTTTCATCCGTAAATCTCTAATTTTATTTATTGTGTCTTTATCTGTATGAAAAATATAATTAAGTCACTAAAGCATTATAATGAACACTACTTACTTTACAATCAAATTACTGAAAAGCACAAGGAAAAGACAACAACAACANCACATTACAAATAAGGGCTAGGATGGATCAGTAGTGAAGTGCTTGCCTCATGAGGCTCTGTGTTTAGCCTCAGCACTATTTCCCTCAAAATAACTGATATATGTGAAATTTGAANTTATAAAATAGAGAAATATCTAATATGCTAAGAATTGTTTCAAATACATCCTGTAATGATTCCACTATCATATCAAAAGATTTTATAAAAATCTATTGACACTGTTTTAAACACAAAAAATGCTGTGCTTTTTTTTCAGACAGTATTTCATACATCCAAAATTTATGTGGTTCTGGGGGGGGGGTCAAACCTAGGGTTCCGTTTATGCTAGGCAAGTATATTTTACCAACTGAGCTACATTCCCAAGCAGAATATAAATGCTGAATTAAAAATAATATAAGTATTTAATTTTAATTTATCCCTGGCATTTTAGGCAAATAANAGATTTGATTTAGAAAACATAGGTAGATGTTTTACATCAACAAAATAAAACTTTGTTTATCAAGTCATTATGATGATCCAGTAAAAAAGATACAAATTCAATATCAAAAACATATGTACTAAAGAATTAAAATTAAATTTCTAGCTGGCAATCTTTGTACTTATAGCATTAATCTGAAGCTAGACTTTAAAGCATGCAGTGGGGATCACTGAAATTATTTATATAAAGTTGTCATGCTACAGATGACAATAATTTACAAATCCCCACTGGAAAGACTGTCTAGCTCCTAATTTGGTCATAGATTAAAATGGGGGTATTTTACGGGCACCAGGCCAAGCTCCAGGAGTTTAATCCATAGGAGAGAGGGGTCCTTCTATGAGCAAAGGACGAGATCATGATGGGAAGGTGTACAAAGACGGCCAGCCAAACTAGTGGAGACGCATGAACTGTGGACCAATAGCTGAGGAGCCCCCATGGTACTAGACTGGGCCCTCTGGATAGGTGAGACAGATGTCTAGCTTGGACTGTTTGGGGGACCCCCAGACAGGCAGTGGGATCGAGACCCATCCCTGGTGCTGAACCGGCTATTTGGAGCCCAGTGCCCATGGTGAGACACTTTACAGCCTTGGTGCAGGGAGGAGGTGCTTGGACCTGCCTCAACTGAATGTGTTAGGCTCTGCTGACTCCCCACGGGAGACCTTGCCTTGGAGGAGGGGGAAGTGGGAGGTGGGTTGGGAGGAAGGTTGGGGGGTGGGAGGAGGGAGGAGAGGGGAATCTGTAAAAATTTTTAAAAAAGGAAAGAAAGTATCAGATATGAAATAAAATATTTGTGAAAAAAACAAAATAGGGCTGTTTTAATCCATATGGGTCAACACTGGTATGAGATTGCATGGAAAGGCTTCACATTTCAGTGTTGTCCATACACATAAAAAATTATTAAAGTTCTAGTTACTAATAAGGGTAGCTATAATATTCTTGCCTTTCTGTTAAAATATATGTTCAAACTTAAATATTGGTGTAAATTATGACCAACAGATACACGCAATGTTAATAAATTTCTATACAAGGATAAATATATTATCAACTTTCTAGGTTACAGTACTGCAAGACGATACTATAGAGAGAGATAATAGTCAACCAATCTTTTACATAAACAATTTGTGCCTACTCTATATCAAGTTTTAAGGTAATCACTAGAGATAAGGAAAGGTAACTGGTAACACTGTTACTATTTTTAAAGAGTCAAATGCTAGTGAATCAAACAATGAAAAATCTAATTAAAAACAGTATAAAAGAGATAAGCAGGGTTTCTGAAGCACTAGGAGGATACCAATTAAAGCCTGCCTTGCAGAGAGAGGATCAGAAAAACTTTCTAGAGACAATGACACCTGAAACACATTTGAAATGATAAGTAGTTGTTAGCCATGTGAAATCATGAAGACAGAACATTTAAGTGATGGAACAGTGAAACTGTGTACACAAGGGCTCTGTTATAGTATGTTTGTGGTAAAGTGGCAGAAGAGGCTGGGGAGCCCCAATCTGGTTAAGGAGCCTAATCTTTGCCTGTAAGTCAGTAGTTAGAAACTATTATTTGCTAAGGGTAGTGACACACATCTTTAATAGCACTCCTAAGGCAGAGACAGGAAGATCTATGTGAGTTCAAGGCCACCTGGTCTACACAGTGAGCTCTAAGCCAGCCAAAACAAGAAAGAAGAAAAAGGAAAACAAGCAAGAAACAAAGAAAGAGAAAATAAAAAAAGCTATCACTTAATAATAGTAAGTTTTTTTTGTTTTTTTTCCAGATTACAGGTTTAGGCACCTCAATATATAAAAATCAAGGCACAATATAAAAACTACTAGCATGGGTTGGAAGCTGTAAAAAGAAACTCAGGCAAATAAATAATCAAACCTACACTTTAGCTAAACTACCCTGAAAAATGTTAAAGATAAATTCAGTAAGGATAAGACTCGAGTGGGAAGAATTTTAAGAGCACTTTAACATTCCACATGAGAAATAAGAAAATCCTAAGCTGGGGTAGTGTTTTAAATGGCCAGTGACACTTGAAAAAGTACACCAGACTCTAGTTATAAGAGGTTTAGAACCATAAAAAAAGTCTTTAGAAAGCTGGCAAACAAAACATTTGAAATCAATAGGTTCTCCTAGTTCCTTGATGTTTAGCTTGTCCTAGCACAGGCTTGCATGCTACCAAGTGTAAATAAAGGTCTGCTGGCCAACAGTTTTGAGTCAAACTAAGTTTTCTAAGGCCCTAGCTACCCTAGATCACTTCACCAAGGGTTCAATCTAGAACTAAACACAGACTTAAACAGTCAAGTACAACCTGCAGAGTTTAGTTTTCCAGTTGGGACTACTTACTCACCTTATCTCAGGATTTTAAAAACTCAACAAACCAATCCCTTGGTTGAGGGATGCTATTTATGATTCTTTTTAAGTAGAAAACAGTACACACAACAGAAAAATTTTCCAAACCTATCTTAGATGACTGGATTTTACTGGATCTATTAAACTCCATCAACAGGAAACTTAGGCTTGATCTTCACTTAAATTTCCCTAACAGTCAAGGGAAAAAAAAAACAAAAACAGTATGATAGTCCCATTTGTTTTACATGGCACAACACCTTCCTATTCTTATTTATTTTGGGGGGGGGCAGTAGGGGATTGAGACATGGTCTCACTATGTAGCCCCGGCTGTCCTGGAACTCACTATGTAGACCAGGATAGCCTCAAACTCACAGATCCACCTCTGCCTCCCAAGTGCTGGGATTAAAGGTGTGCACCACTACCTCTAGCCCTTCCTAACTTTAATTCTGTTTTCTAACNTAGTTGCATAGTAACAATCCAAGATAAATTATTCCTTCTTACACTNTTTGTCATTTATCCTCCCTTTACATATCATCTCTGGAGCCTCTATAGTNACATTATGCTAACATAGAACATCAAAACATGACTTCTCATTACCAGCATATAATCAGATTTATAACAATCACAATTAATATCCAAACACCAATATTAGGGTATGAATAAGCAGGAGGAACATCAAGGATTAGATGAACAGTGATTTTTCCCCTAGTATTTCATAGTAGCACTAAGAAAAATGGAGGTGGAGCTGAATAGCATCTTATAATGTAGACAAACTTACAAAGGAAGGAGATCTAAGGATAAGAACTAAGGATACCATATGTAAGACAAACATTCACTCCTAGTCACTATTCTTAAAGATAGGAAGAAACAGGATCCCTGGCAGCCCACGTTCTACAGCAGTGGTTCTCAAACTTCCTAATGCTGTGGCCCTTTAACACAATTCTTCATGTTGTGCTGACCCCCAACCATAAAATTATTTTCATTGCTACTTTATATCTATAATTTTGCTGCTGTTATGAACTATAATGTAAATATCTGTGTTTTCTCATGGCCTTGGGGGAAGGAGGTGACCCATGAGAGGGTGGTTCAATTTCCAAAGGGCTAAAGAACCACATGTTGAGAAGCACTGTCCTAGAGAGAAGAGAAATAAGTAAGCAATTATGTTCATTTCACTTTATAATGCATACTATAAAGGAAATAAGACCAAACTTTCTATAGGTCAAAAGATACCTACAAAATAATTGCTAAGGTGCATTTGTACCTCAAATAAACTGAAGCCAAAACTGAGCATGGTAATGCATGCCTACAATTCCAGTAGTTGAAAGGCTGAGGCAAAAAGATTGTGTTTCAGGCCAGCTTGGGCTATTTGTCACACAAGGGTTTCAGACAACCAAAAGGGGAAAGGGAGAGTAAGGAGCCCCCCACCACCACCACAAGACTGTCTCTTAAAAGAAAATACAGCAGCTGTTTTCTTAATTCTTTGAGCAATTGTTCTTGTCAAAACTCTAATGGTCTTTTGGTGGCAGGCAGGGACTGAACCCAGGTCCTTGTACATGCTAGGCAAGCACTCTACTCCAAGGCTAACAGTGTTAAGTAAGTATTTCTCTGTTCATATTTGTTTGGTTGCCATAGTGAATAACTTTCTCTATTTAGCTATAAAATAAGCCAGTAGCAAACTTATTAAAGATTGCTGCCTCCTTTCTCCATTTTTTGTGAAAAAATTCTACTGTGATGAGACTATTCCACTTTAAGTGCTCTGGTTCTCTATAACTATTGCTGTCCTCTGAGTTGGGAGTATTAGTATTCAGTCTAATAATACCACAGTGTGATAATATCACAATCTGATAATAACACAGCTATTCTGTCAACTGCACAATAAAATGTTTTACCATCTAACTTGATAAAATAGCTGTGATAAAGGATGATAAAAGATTATTTTACCATTTATTATCAAGCAAAATCCATGCACAAACATCACAAGACAAATGGGGAATCTGAACTGAGTCACTAGCCGCCTCTTTGTATTCAGTAGCAGCTTGTTCCTCTCCTGAAAAGGCCTCACACTCCTCTGCTGTGCCTTTTCTTTCCGTCACGTCCATCCCCAATGAAAACTCCGACTCCTGGACCAAAACACTATTCTTAATTGGCTAGCAGACCGGTAACAGAATTCCCGTAACATAACCCATATTCCAACATGCCTCAAAAGGACATTTAAAGTACATTTTCTTCTATTCTTGTTTGAACACAATAAGTATGTACTAAAATAAAAGGTAAAACATNTAATACATGTGGCACTCAAAATACAACTTGTAATTATATCAGTATGATTTACACTACACTGCATAAGCAATGAAATGGTCGTGTATGGGCTCTGTTACAACTATCCAACTAAGCCACTGTAGCACAAAAGCAGCCATAAATGAGGCATTAAAAACTGAGCATGGTGCTGGGTGCCATGGTGCACATCTTTAATCTCAGCACTCAGGAGGCAGAGGAAGGTGAATTTCTGAGATCAAGGCCAGTTTGGTCTACACAGAGAAACCCTGTCTCGAAAAACAAAGCAAAACAAAAAACTGAACCCAATAAAGCTGTTACTTACAGACACTGAAATCTGGATTTCATATCACTTCACATCATGATATATTATTCCTCTAACTTTTCCAATTATTAAAAATGTAAATATTACCATTAGCTTGGGCTTTAAGGAAACAAGGTTCTCATCTGAGGGCACACTGTAAATGAGATGGCTGTAAATCTACTGACTCTCAGATCACTTAGACAATTTTTTTTAGTTTACTGATTTCTCCAATATTGTTTTAATTCTTTAAAGGCTTAGATGATCACTATATGTATCTTGCATTCTTCTGTTGCACTTAGTTTGGCAAAAACACAATCCTATTTAAATCCAACTCTCCAGTTATTCTGTTTGCACTTAGCATGTCTAGATAAACATAAAAAACCATGTTTCTTATTTAAATCATAATCACATATATCAAGGTAGCTTTAATTCTATTTGTCAATCATGTATTTCCAAATGTACTTTCAATATACACTCTAATGTCTAATATTCTCCCACTCTACAATATAGCATATGTGCTGGCTAGTTTCATGTAAACGACATAAGCCAGAATCATTTGAAATGCCCCACAGCAAGCACGCCTGTGGGGCATTTTCTTTTATTTTTTTTAAGTGATTTATTTTTATTTAATGTGCATTGGTGTTTTGTCTGCATGCATGTCCGTATGAGGATGTTGGATCTCCTGGAACTGGAGCCACAGACAGCCATGAACCACCATGTAGGTGCTGGGAATTGAATCAGGGTCCTCTGGAAGTGCAGCCAATGCTCTTAACCACTAAGCCATTTCTCCAGCCCCAGGGCATTTTCTTGATTGATAATTGATATGGGAGGGTCCAGTTTACTGTGTGCGCTGCCACCCTCTGGGCTGGATGTCCTAGGTGATATGAGAAAGCAGGCTGCTCAAACCAGTAAGCAGTACTCCTCCACTGCCTCTGCATCAGTTCCTGGTTCCAGGTTCCTGCCCTGAGTTCCTTCAGTGACAGACTGCAATATGGAACTGTAAGCTGAAATAAACCCTTTCCTTCAATGTTGTTTTTGGTCTTGATGTTTTGGTCTTAATACAACAATAGAAATCCTAAGACATTTTATTTCAGTTTTGTGTCTTTTCTCTTACATCACCCACAAACATCCCACTGATTTTCATTCACACTGAATATTCTTAATAGTTACTAAGCTGAAACAAATGAAGCACTCAGAGAACTGTCAGGTTACCACCATGCATATATGTGTATGCTGAATTATATATTCAGTTTCTAGCATGTATAGACAAACTTGATCTCTTCACTTTTAATGATACAACATTCCTATCTTAACTCAATCCCTCGAAGTCAATGTCCAGTAATTGTCCCCTCTTTCTCCTAAGCGTTTTACCTCTAAGCTCTTTCTTCACTACAGTCTAAGATGGTCCCAAATTCAGGGTTCCCAACTGCAAGATTACAGGCATGGGCCTCCACATCTGGCCATAAGCAAGCGTTTCAATTTGCAAATAATTTAAATTTTGTACTGCAAAGTCCTTGTGATAGTCCTAAGAGTTTACAACCCATATATATTCATGATTACTACTTCACTCTGCTGCCCATGTCTTTACTCATTCTCAAATAAACAACTAGGACTGTGACTCCTAACTCATATGACTAAATGCATAAGCGACTGTCAAACTACATGGACCAATGGAATAGATATGACCCAGAAATAAATTCACAGCCACAGTGACTTAGTATTTGACACACGTCAAAAACAAACACTAGAAAAGAAACTGCCTTTCAACAAGTCAAACTAGGAAAACTGGTACACACATACAGAAGAATACATATTATAGGTTTCCTTTATTGAGATAAACAAGTTTCTTTCACAAGATATTTATGAATATGAATTTTTATTCACTGTTTTCTGTATCTACTAAGATATGCATTTACTTTGTTAATATGTTAATTTGTTAAAGTACACTGATTTTTTTTGTACTACTAGTAGAAACCCTCATTTGTGATTTTTTTTTCTTTTTCTTTCT
>LZPO01027851.1:37546-50574 GCA_001675575.1 Neotoma lepida | reverse complement strand
AGGTATGTTGTTCCTTCCGTGGTGGCTGGCGTCTCCTGACTCAGCCTTCCTCTTCCCAGAATTCTCCTTGTTTGTTTATCCCGCCTATACTTCCTGCCTGGCTACTGGCCAATCAGCATTTTATTTATCAATCAATCAGAGCAACACATATTCACAGCATACAGAACAATACCTCCATCAGGGGTTTCTTTGTGTAGCTTTGGCACCTTTCCTGGAACTCACTCGGTAGCCCAGGCTGGCCTCGAACTCAGAGATCTGCCTGCCTCTGCCTCCCGAGGGCTGAGATTAAAGGCGTGCGCCACCACCGTCCGGCTCATTTGTGATTTTTACATATTAGTATGTATGATGTTAAAATTTTGTTTCATTAATATTACTCTTCTTGCATTTTTCTTTAGTTTAATATCTCAAGTAAGCTATATAAATTTAATTTTAAATTTAAAAGGTCACTTGACTTCACTTATTTCTATCCTAGTAAAGTTTCCATTTGTAAAATGTAATACCTAGACATATTTGATATTACAATATTATATTATTATAGTAAAAATAAATTGGATGTTGTAGCTCACACATGGACTGCTAAGCTTTCAGGAGGGTGAGGCAGGGCACTGTTGTGAGGTCAAGGTTAGCTTGGGCTACAGTGTGAGACAAACAAAACAAAGTAGAAAACAACAGCAGATTAAGAAAGTTTTTTTTCCCCAACATGTCACCCTACTTATCAAAATTATACTCTACCCTCCACCTCTACACTAATGATCAGCCCACCCTTTGTCTACCACTGACAGGGGGCCTTGTTTCAATGCAGCAGGTAGTGTCAGTCTTTGGACTAGTATTACATAGGATTCACTGATGAAACAGCAAGAATTCAACAAAAGGGGAAAGGGGCTTGAATAATCTGATTCACAGTTATAAGCACAGTAACATTAAACTCTACAGAAAAATACTTACATCTGCTTAGGAAGTTGTCAATATTTTTGTTTTTTCTTAAGGCAGGAAAGTCCAAATCATAAACCAAAGCGTCCAATCCATCCTAAAAGAATAAGCAAACAGATAGTGTTAGCACATCAGAATACTTTCTGGTTTTAATATTTAATGTCCTCTCTTCAATTCATCTTGTGTTCATTTAATACCCTTTACAAGGTTACAGAAGTAGTAGGGAAGATAAAAGTTCTACTTTTTGTATTTCATATACACATTTTTTTTTTTAACTTTCTAATCTTCCAGTCAGTGGAGCAGGAAAATCACCAGATTGATTGCATATGATTATGATTCATATATTCTCTTTACAAGGATGTAGAATTTTATATTCCATTTACCTTTACTACTAAATTCATCTTCATTTCACAGGTGTTATGAAACATTTATAGTCACAGAGTAATAGTTAAAATAATATTTAATGAAGCATAAAATTTAAAATAAATCACACGTAACACATATACAAGCTGTACACATATTTAATTATAAAAACATATCAGGTGTTCACAGGGCTCACTTTCTCTCTTTAAAGCATCTTCAAGGACAACAAACAGGAAATGACAAACAGGAGCCTTTTGCTTTTCAAAACTAGACATTTAAATATGTAAGCAAGTGCTGGGCAATGTGAAGGTGTAGCAATCCGTACAAACAAGAGAAAGTTTGTACTGAGACTATATCTTGCTATATGATATAGCAGAAGGCATATTCAGGTAATCCTAAAATGTCTTCATTACAAAGAGTTGTTCTTCTGCCAATGTGGTTTATACACTGATCAGTACTATAGGGAACAACGATTTTGGATCATCCTAATAAAGTGATGAATTCCAGATAGGTTACAGTATTTTCAAGCTTAAAAAAAAAATCAAACAATTACATTCCAAAGAAAAACATACTTGTACTTACATGCTATTGAGAAGACAAATCACATAACCTTTTTTAGCCTGTGTTTTCTCTACTGTAAAATGAGAACTAGTAACTATTTATATACCTAACTCATATCAGACTTGTGAGACTAAGATAAGCATGTGAAGCCCTGAATATTCCCACTTTTATTACATCCGTAGTTTGTCTCCCTATTGCCAGGAATGACAAAGTACATAAAATCTTAAGAGTAAACTCAGGTCAAGATGTTAAAATCTTCCCTAATGCAGCAATTCCATCTGCTTTTTGTTTGACCACTGAGATTGGTAATACAGTTATTAATGAAAATGTGGCCACCTCTACTAACTCCATCTGGCCACTAGATGTTTGGACCTACCACCAAATAGGTTAATTCTATAGTAAGATGGCATGATCTATGTTTCTCAGTGCCACCCACAGGCAAAACTCAAGTCGTTTTAAGTCAAGGAAATAAAACTGGTGGAAAGATATTCTAGAGTAATCAGAGCATACACCAACTAAGGCTAAGGGAAATTAAGACACTAGAGTAAAGAAGAGGGGTTCAGGCTTCTACTTTGATACAGTAGAAAAGCTAGACAATACAAGCAATGTGAATATTCAACCATAAAGTAGGGCAAGAAATCCTCCAAAGTTCTGTAAAATGAAGACTCTGGGGCTGCAGAGAAGGATCAGTGGTTAAGACCAATTGCTGCTCTTCCAGAAGACCTGTTTTTGACTCTTAGCACCCATATCAGGTCTGTTATTCCAGTCTCAGGCGTCCTGATACCCTCTTCTGGCCTCTGAAGCAACCTGTATACCCATGCTGCACATACACATAAATAAAAATAAATTAAAAATTTAAAAATAAATTCTGAATTTCTTAAAGGTTCTATTATAATAATTCATAAATCACTATACTCTTATGTAGAGAAATTGTAGAAGAAAAAAACAACAAAACTTCTTGTCTCTCAAGAGTTCAGAAGCAGAGCAAAAAAGTAAATATAAAATTATCTACCAACTATTTTGGGACTACATTAACAGAAAAGACTGTCTAATGTTGGGGGCTTTAAGGAAGGGAAATATAAGAGCTGACTCATAAAGATAAAACCTAGCAGGAGTAAGATAAAGACAGGGTAAAGCAAGGAAGAAAAGCGAGGAGTTAGAGAAAAGAGAGTGCTCCTGACTGGAAAAGGTAAGACGGACATGGAGGAGGTGAAAAAGAGGTTAGGGATCATTAAAGTATGACACACCAGGCTAGGAATTTGGGTGTTTATCTTCCAATACTCTTTTGGAAACAAGAATTTATGAGGAAGGAAGAAAGTGGCATATGACATCTTATATTTATTAAAGTCTTGCAATAAAATAAGATGAGCTGGGGCGGGGCTGGCGCACACCTTTAATCCCAGCACTTGGGAGGCAGAGGAAGGCAGATCTCTGAGTTCAATGTCAGCTTGGTCTATGGGTGAGTTCCAGGAGAGCCTGAGCTACACAGAGAAATCCTGTCTTGAAAAACCAAAAAAAGGAAAATACAGGCACAATCAGATAATAGACTAAAGATTAAAACTGAGTGGAGACAAGAAGCAAAAGAACTTGAACAACTAACAAGGGACAAGATGAGCTGAGAATGATGATGTGTGTCTAAGAATGTTTATACTATATCTTCTAGCCTACAAGAATGGTAACTTCATTAACAAAAACACAGAACATAAACTGGAAAAGGTGCTGTGGACATACTAAATTTAAGGTCCCCAAGGAGCTTAAGTTATGGATAACAAAATGGCAGCTAACAATGGGAATTATTCCTTCAAAAGGATTTTCGCAGTTTGGGAGTCAAGAGAATACACGTAGCCTGAGAACAGATGTAGTGATCCAACAAGAGTAAATAAAGAATAAAGAATAAAATCCTAGGAAACAATGGCATCTGAGAGGTAAACAAGGCAAAAATATACAATGGAAAACGCAAACAGGAATAAAGATAGAAGACCTTTGAGAAAACTGAAGGAACATCTAGAAGAAACTCAAGAGCAAATAAAATACAACACAAAGGCCACTAGATGTTAGGACCTATCATACTAAATGAATGAAAAAGAAGCCAAGTTATTTGGAATTAAATGGCACTGCTGACAGTTTTATATGTGTGAATGACTTAATGCCAGTGAACTATATACATTTCAGAAATAATCAAAATATTGAATTTTATATTTATACATGTATTTTACTGTTTTGTTTTTTAAGTTTGTTGTTTTTGAGATATGGTCAAACTGATCTTGAACTTATTTATCCTCCTGCCTCATGTCCTGCTGGGCTCACAGGCACACTTCATCATACCCTGCAACATATGTTCTGTTGTGTTTAAGTTGTTTTAAGTTGGCAAACTCTAAGCTCCCCTCTCCCTGTAAATATTTTCAATAAGCCATTACACACACACACACACACACACACACACACACACACACACACACACACACAATTAACTGAACAGTAGTCGAAGTAATTTTGTAGGAGTTATGGAAAACTAAGGCTTACAGGCAAATAAGAAAGAGCGAGCTTCTTTCCTTGCTTTTCTTATCCATCCCTGGGCAAGGACAGTCTTTAGGGCAACTGGCAGAATGAGTCCCATTCCCACCTATCTTGAACTCAAGGCAGCACAGAGTAAAGGTATACTGTTTATGTCCATTCCTATCTATATGAGAGATAACTAGTGGACCAATGGCCTCATCTGTTTCACATAACTGAGAATGCAGACAGGTAGGCAGCAGTGCTACTCGTAAAATTTTGGTGTATGGAAGGCTACTACAAGCTCCACTGAGAACTGAGACAAGAGATTAGGAGCATATGAAAGATTTCTGATATAATACAATAATAGACCATCTAGGCCCAGTGAGACTATTTGAGGTATTTGTACTCTCAAAAGCAGCCATGTATGTAGCTGACAGTATTTAGAAAATCACCTTCGTGCCAAGGCAAAAAAGCATGTTTAAAAACAAACAAACAAAAAACCCTAATAGGCCTTAAACTCTCACCATAAGGCAAGCCTAGCTAGCTGAGTTAAAAGAATGTGCCAGCACAGAACAGCAGCATAGACTAATAGAAGTAGTTTTCTTTTTTGTAAGGCTTTTCTGTGGTTTTGGTGTTTGTACATTTAATATTAAAAAGAAATTTCCATCCAAATAGCTGAAGATAAACATTAGATGAATACAGTAATCACTAACAAAGAGGTGGTGTGCTTGTCTAGCATGCAGGAAGCTCCAGGTTTGATTCCCAGCACTGAAGAAACTAGCTCAAGCCCGTAGAAAAAAAGGATCTGAAATTCAAGATCATCTTTATCTACAAAGCAAGTTCAAAGTCAGCCTGGAATACATGCAAGAGAAGTGGCCTTGTCTCAAAAAACACTGTGGAAAATAAAATCTAATTTGATCTCCAAAGTTAACATACTTTAACAAATGACTAATTTTTTATTTTAAAACTCACAAAATAGACAAAGGCACATAAAAACATGCCTTAATTCAGAAGAATAAAATAAATATGGCGGTGGTGGCGCATGCCTTTAATCCCAGCACTCGGGAGGCAGAGGCAGGCGGATCTCTGTGAGTTTGAGGCCAGCCTGGTCTACAGAGTGAGTTCCAGGACAGCAGGGGCTGTACAGAGAAACCCTGTTTCAAAAAAACCAAACAAACAAACAAATAAACAAACAGAAAGCATTCTTAAGGAAGCCTAGACATTGGATTTTATTAACCAAAGAAAAAAGAAATTCACTTCAAATGTAACATACATTAAGCTGAAAGATAAAGAGATGGAATTACTCACCATGCAGATTAATCAAAAGAAAGAGAGAAAAGTTTCACTAGCATCACTTAAAAGTTGTCCTCAAAGCAAAGGAAAGTTCAAGAATGACACTGTGTTAGGAGTCAAACCACAAAAAGATATACCTATCTTAAATGTGTATACACATAACTACAGAACTAGAAATGAAGAAGTAAAAACTGGTGGAAATAATATGAACACATAATTTTAATTGGCCATCTAAACACTTCATTTTCTACAACTGATAGACCTAGGCAAAAGAACAGCAAGAAAAATGCAACATCATGAAATAACAGGATCTGACATGAAACATCCCATCCCAAAACAGTAGCATTCACGTTCTTTTTAAAAATGATTTATTTACTTGACGTGCATAAGTGCTTTGCCAGCATGTATGTCTGTATACCACATGCATGCTATGTGCAAATGGAGGTCAGAAGAGGGTGTTGGATCCTCTGGAACTGAGTCACAGGGGGTTGTTAGCCACCATGTGCACGCTGGGAACTGAACCCAGGTCCTCTGCAAGAACAGGAAGTGCTTAACCACTGGCCATTTCTCCAGCCTAGTACTCACATTCTTTACAAGTGCTAACAGGTGCTTACCAAGACAGTCTGTCTCCTCTGCATAACAAATCTCAACCATTCAGAAGAATTAAAAACATACAATATGTTCTCTAATCAAACTGTACTCAAGACACAATAAACAAAAAGATAGAGGGAAAACATCCAAACACATGGAAAAATAACAGATTTATAAGTAATTCATCAGTATATATTGGAAATACCAATATATACTGAACTGACAGAAAATGGAGATAAAACATACCCAAAATATGTGAAATGCAGCTAAAGCAATGCTGAAAGGGAATTGCATGCTATTAAATGCTTTTATCAAAAAAGAGCTGAACTGGGCAGTGGTGGTGCACACCTTTAATCCCAGCACTCAGGAGGAAAAGGCTGGGGGATCTAAGTGAGTTCAAGGCCAGCCTGGTCTACAGGGCAAGTTCCAGGACAGCCAAGCTACGCAGAGAAACCCTGTCTCAAAAAAAGAACAGGGCTGCAGAAAAACTGAGGGGTAGAATGATAGCTTGCCTAAAACAAAAAGAGTAATGATCTTCAATCAACAACCTGAATTCCTTTCTCAAAAAAACCAGACAAACCAGAGAAAAGAAACCAGAGAGAATAAATATTAATAAAATCATACACAGAGGACACAAGTAAAACAGAGAAATGGTTCTCTGGCAATAACAATCAAACTAACAACCTAGCAAGCTTATCAAAAGAAAACAAACACAAAGCAGTAGTATCAAAAATGAAATAGATGTGATCATTAAAGATCTTGAAAATATAGGAAATATAACACAAATAGTAATTTTAAAAAACTAGACACAATGTGGCAATTTTGATGAAGTCGACAATTCCTTGAAAAGAACAAACTAAAGCAAGTAACTCAATATGAATATATTAATTAATATAACTCCTACCAAAAAGAAAAGAGATCTCTAAGGCCTGGTGGTTTCGCTAGAGAATTCTATCAAATCTTTAAAAGAATTAACAATTTTAGACAATCTCCTCTATAAAACAGAAAGACGAGTACTTTTAACTCATTTTGTGTAGCCAGTAATAACCTGATAGCAAAGCCAGATGAAGTACAAAAGAAAACTACAAACCAGTATCTTGAGAATATGGCTATGAAGTATTAACAAATGTAGATCAACAACATATAAAAAGAATGATAAAACCAACTAGAGCTTATTCCAAAGATGCAAGACTTACAAGATATTAAAAAAGGAAACCACAGGGCCTGGCCAGATGGCTGTGTGTAAAGGCACTCACTACCAAGACTGACAGACAACCTGAGTTCAATTTCTATGACCTAAATGGTGTAAGGAAAAAAATGATTCCCACAAGTTGTCTTATGACCTCCATACATGTGCTGAGATGAAGCATACCCACATACACATAAAAACAAATTTTAAAAATGTAATTTCAAACAGATTTTTTTTAATGTAAATACACACACACACACACACACACACAAAAAAAACCACCTTCTTTCTCTCTCTCTCTCTTTCTTTTTCTTTCTTGGTTTTTCAAGACTGGGTTTCTCTGTGTTACAGCTCTGGCTGTCCTGGAACTCACTCTGTAGGCTAGATCTGCCTTTGCCTCCCAAGTGTTGGGATTAAAGGCATGCACCACCACTGCCTGGCAAATAATTTTGTTTTTTTTTTTTTTAAATTCAAGACCATCCAGGGTTACATGAGACCTTGCCTCAAAAACAAAACAAAACCCAGAAACATTTTTACAGAAAAAAATCATATGGTCATTATTATCAGATACAGATAATGCATTTGAAAGATATCGATACTCACTCATAAGAAATTCAGAAAACTATAGGTGACTTTTTCAAGTTCATAAAGCATAAAGAAAACCTATACTCATACAAAACATACCCACAGAAAAGTATAGGTCTCAATGCCCCCATTTTCCCTCCCCTTTTCAATCTGTATGTGGTGGGAATTGAATCCAAGGCCTCACACATGTTAGGTAAGTACTTTTCCACTAAGCTAAGTCTCCATACCAACCGATCTCTTCTTTAATTTTCAGTTTAATAGAAAACAGGAGTCAGACACTCAGGAGGCAGAGGCTGTGGATCTCCATGAGTTTGAGGCCAGACTGGTCTACAGAGTAAGTTTCAAACCAGCTAAGGCTTCATAGTTAGACTGTTTCTAATATTAAAAAAGAACTTCAAACAAAAGAAAAAAGACAGATTCTCAATATTTACTTCCACATGCAACCTGTGGAACAATACATTGTCTTGGTTGAAGCATGAAAACAAACTCCATGAACGTATTTAGCTAGAATGGATATTTTAATGGCCTTTCCAAATTACTGTGAAAATTCCCAACTTCTATGTCAAACTGTCACAACTGGCATCTCTTGAAATTACTGTTCCATTCTGTACTTTGAATGGATTTTATTCAGAAATAATTTTATAATACCATGCATTTATCAAAAAATATTGGCTCACTCACTTGGCTCTTCTAAAATGTTGATACATTTTATCACACAATAGAGACAAATAATACTTATTAATGTCACCCCAATCTCACATAGAAAAAAAAAACCTGTAAGCGTGAAGAGCAGTTAAGGCTGGGCAAAGTGCACATGGTGGTACACACCTTTAATCCCAGCAACTCAGGAGGCAGAAGCAGGAGGATCTCTATGTGTTTGAGGCCAGTCTGGGATAGCCATAANTACATATAGAGATCCAGTCTCAAACAAACAAAACATACAAAGCAGTCAAGCTCATGGTCACAGATAAAAGTTTCCAATATCTAGTCAACATAGGTGTTTCTAAGTGACACATCCACACAAACAAGCCTACACATAACACATTATGCCTACACATAAGCCACATTCTTAATATTCAAAGGCAATATTGTTAATGGCAACAAATAAACGTTCAGTTCTGTCTTAGAACCATCATCTCTTCCTCAAATATACATCTTTTCCTTATACTTATATGATGCCCCATCCCCACTCCTCCACCCCCACCAAGTTCCCTCTTTATGGTGAATCCCTTTTCCTATTACAAGACTCTGATAAATATTCAATGTAGGATAGTAAACTCTTCGCCAAATAAAATAATATTCAATCTTCCCATAATCACTCCCTGTGCTTAGTTTTTTGTCAGCTTGACAATATCTAGCATTATCTGGGAAAAAGGAACCTCAATAGAGAAAATGGATCCATCAGACTGTACTGTAGGCAAGTCTGTAAGGCATCTTTTTGATTAATGATTAATGTGGGAAGGCCCAGTCCACTGTGGACAGTGCCACCCCTGGGCAGGTAGTCCTGGGAGCTATAAGCAATGTATCTAAACATAAGTCTAAAGAGCAAGCCAGTAAGCAGAGTTCCTCCATGGCCTCTGTTTTAGTTCCTGTCTTCAAGTTCCTGCCTTAATTCCTGTTCTGACTTCCTTCAATGAAAGACTATAAATTGTAAGCTGAAACAAACCCTTTCCTTTCCAAGTTACTTTTGGTCATAGTGTTTTGTCACAGCAATAAAAGCAAACTATGGTACTCCCTATTTTATTTTACCCAAACTAATACTATGTTACTATTATTTAATATTGAATGGTATGCATGATGGTGTCATTAATCATCACCCCATAACTCTTCACCATTATTCTTCAGAACACCACACTTCATGCTTCATAGCTTACTTAACTTACTTTACAGACAGTACAAATCCATGTTTTAGTAGGCAGTTTGTGAATGTCTGTGTGTGTGTGTGTATGTGTATGTGTGTGTGCATGTGTGTACATCTAAGTGTTTAAAGGTCTATTTGTCTTGTCCAGGATAAACTGGAAGACTGACCATCCTGGTATTTATTATGTCATCTTACTAGGAAGCCATGATCATCCTAAATTTGAATTTTCAGGATGAATAATGAATACCTTCAGCAATAACAGCCATGATTCATAGCTAGTATCAAAAAAGCCAATTATGTCAACAAACCATAGCAAAGAAAATCATTACTTAATGTAACAGAAAATTCATCCACAGAATGGTCAAAGTGATGGCTGACGATCCAAGCCTACACTCCAGAAGACAAGTTCTACAGACAACAAAATTAACCCTTATGGATTATCAGATAGTCTGCAAACTTCCACATTCCAATCTTTGCTTGTTCCTACATCCAATTCACAGCACTAGTAGCCTAAAGTTAACCATCTGGAAACCCGGAACACAAACTGAGTAGTTGAGTGTCTCAGCACATTGCTCCAATTCTGTTTGCCAATACCCACAACTTACCTANATGACAAGATGGTTACTGGCTGTATTCACACCCAAAGTTGTATCTCCTTGAAACTTTCTATCTGTAAAATAGCTTTCCTGGAGCTCTAGTAAAGGACATCTAGTTCCTTGATGTCCTCCTTGAAGAACACAAATCAACAGAAGTACAAAATCCTCCCCATGTGGCTGCTTTGCCCTGAGTCAATGCATTGGAGACAATGCACATATCCACATTCTAGGTACAAAGGGCTTTCATGGCAATTACACAGACAAGACAGCTATTTGTTTGTTTCTCTAAAATGTTCAGGCATGACCACTGCCTCTCTTCCACTTAATTCTCTCCTGCTGCTTCCACGGGCAGCTCAGTTCTCAGTAAGCAACTATCTTAACCTCATAATATTCCACAGGTTCAGACAAAGATCTCACTTTTACTCATCTCATCATATTCTTTTTTAAATGTTTTAAAATTTTATTTTTTACTTATTAGTGTTTGCACAGCATGGCATATTCGTGGAGGTCAGAGGACAATTTATGGGAGTCAGATCTTGCCACCATGGATTCCAGGGATCAAACTCAGGTCAAAAGGCTTTGCTTTTACCCACAGACCCATTTCACCAGTCCCTCGTCTGGTCAAGTTTGTGATTACTGCCTCTAAGATAAAATATCACAGGACTTTGTTGTAGAATATTTTAAGCTGTGTTACTTTTGTTTATGTTGCATTTGTTTAACTCTGTGAAGCTGTATTAATTTGCCTGTCTAAAACATCTGATAGTCTAATAAAGAACTGAATTGGCAGGAGAAAGGATAGGCAGGGCTGGCAGGCAGAAAGGAGGAGAAATCTGGGCGAGGAAGAAGTAGTAGTCGGAGAAAGAAGAGGACTCCAGGGGCCAGTCACCCAGCTACACAACCAGCAACGGAGTAAGAAAGAAAGGTATACAGAATAGAGAAAGGTACAAGCCCAGAGGCAAAAGAAAAGAGGGTTAATTTAAAGTTATAAGGCCAGGCATTTATAAGTAAGAATAAGCCTCCGTGTGATTTATTTGGGAGCTGGGTGGTGGGTCCCCCAAAAGAGCAAAACCAAACAACAACAGGACTTATTTTCACAACCCTGTCAATAAATATTTGTTAAAGTCTTTTCCCTATGACTTCATACCTCTCCTTGCACCCAAAATTTTAGATACCTACATTTTACTTTCATTTTACTTAAAAATTCTTCATTTATTGCATTCTATGAACCAAGTATTCTTTCCTACTCCCTACAGGAATTACTTATCTTTGAGGCACATTAAATTGTTATAGTCTTCCTAATGTACTACATACTAAATATCAGCAAGTATGCCACTTACTAGCTGTATGCTGTTAGGTAGTCAACCTTTTCTTGTATTTATAATGTGGCAATAATATGTTTTATTTAATCTATACAACTATTGTAAAGATTAAATAAATGTGACAAATCTTATAAAAATGAGCATTACTGGCTTGTGAACTCTCATTTGAAGTTCAGAAACATTGCGGGAGGGAGGGGAATGACACACAATAATATAACTTACAATGGGCCAGACACTGCTCCAAGAACAAGTGACACATCTGTGAACAAGACAATCAGATATCTGTTTGTGTGTGTTTACCTGAAGAGCATCAGTATCACAAAACATAGTAGCTCAGAAGCCAAGGTCTTAAATAGTCTAAATATATTTTCATTAAAGAAAAAACATAAAAATAAATCTAAGAATTTCTTATCTCTTGATTTTGTGAAAATATTTGTTCTTACATATAGTAAACTATTCTTGTATCACTTTTTCACATTAAACAATTCCAGACACAAAATCAATAAGTCAATGAAAAAACAAATATAATAAAGAAAACAAGTCCTTTTCTTATGGGAGGCTAAGGAACAGGAATTAAAGAAATGTAATAACTGATTCCTACCAAACTGTCCTGATTCCCGCCCATCACACACCCATATACATAATCACATGCATGAGCACACATGCGCGCACACACACAAAATAAGTAAAACTTAAAAATCAGATCTTTCTTACTTTTCCTGGATCTGTATCAAATTTGATTCTCAAACAAAACAAAAAATAGATCTACCAAGCAAAATGAAACAAACCAGTCATTTCTGCCAACAGAAAATGCTAATCCTCCCCAACATAGCATAGTGATTAACTGCTTTTCTCTTTTAAAAAGACTATCTTATAAAGCAAAGGACAATCAGACTGCACCCCACAGAGGTCCACCCTAGCAGGGAGGACCCTAGGATGACTGTGGCTTATTATAAGTTTTGGTTTTGACCAATCACTGGGCATGCTTTAGTGAAACATTTCACTATTAGGATAAGAATTTGTACCGTATCAAGCTGAGGAAAGATATGCTGGCTGTACTTTCAGGAGGAGAGGCTAAAATCTTTTTAGATAGGCTGAGCGATGGTGGTGCACGCCTTTAATCCCAGCACTCGGGAGGCAGAGGCAGGCAGATCTCTGTGAGTTCAAGGCCAGCCTGGGCTACCGAGTGAGTTTCAGGAAAAAGGCGCAAAGCTACACAGAGAAACCCTGTCTCAAAAAAACCA
>LZPO01027851.1:19275-37466 GCA_001675575.1 Neotoma lepida | reverse complement strand
AATAGGAATCTCACTTACACAACTTAAGTAAAACACAGCTCTCTGAACAAACAAAGATAGATTTCTTCTGTATCCCAGAATCTAATCAATATTTATATGTATAATTCAGCTATTATTTGGCTTAAAAGGACTTACTGGGAAATGTTATCATTTTTACTATTTTCTACAGAGAAAATATTTTCTAGTTTCAAATAACTCTGGACTTTTGAATTATAACCTGTTTTTATGTTCAAGCTATCTGTATATTATTTCTCCTGCAGTTGTACATAAAATGTTTTTACATTCAAATGAGTTGCTGCATAAAGTTATTATTATGCCATTATGCCATAAAAGATATTAATGCAAAAATAATCATGAGAAAAAAAAAGAGTATCTTAAATTGGAAGCAACTTTTCCTATTTATTCCTACTTTGATTTACTCTCATTTCCTACTAGCACTTTCCCAAGAGATGCAGGAGGCATATCTAGCAACCCATACATATAATCACCTAAAACCTACTAAGAATACAAATTCAACTACACTACCTCTGTCAATGCTAGTGCTCACTTGTTAAAAGTATTTGATTCTGAGTGGTCAATGAACGAGCATTTGGGAATCCTTCACCACATCATCCAAAAACAATGAATGACCACACAAAGCAGCACTGAAGATCCCAGTTGTTAGTCTTCAATTCTGTCCTTGGAACTAATTAGAAATCTAATGTCAGAAATTATAATAATGAAGTTTTTAAAAAGTAATTTCCAAAAATGTAAAAAAAGAATGGATAATCACTACTTGAGTTCCCTTAATGATGGCCTTTGGAAGACATGTGGGGTTGTCTAGCATGATAACTCTTTTTCTTGGTTACATGAACTCCATTTCCCACCCTTTCCTCAGCCACCTCTAAAATGCCATGGTATAAACTGGTTCACCCTTCAGTGCTGAAAATGAGCACGCCTAAGCTCATTAGCTAGTATTCTGACCACTGTTTTGCATACTGGCACATAATCTGAGTTGGCCTGATCAGTTAGAAACTCCAATTGAAGCCGGATGGTGGCAGGGCACACCTTTAATCCCAGCACTCAGGAGGCAGAGCCAGGTGGATCTCTGTGAGTTCAAGGCCAGCCTTGTCTACAAGAGTGAGTTCCAGGACAGCCAGGGCTACAAAGAGAAACCCTGTCTGGAAAAATCAAAAACAAAAAACAAAAACCAAAAAAAAACCCCAAAAAACCAGAAACTCCAATTGAAGGTTAAAAGAGACTTTTTAGTGTTCACTGTACAAGCAATTTGAAAGCTGATGACAATCAATCATCTTGCAAATCCCAAGAAGTTGTCTACCCATGAAATGATAAAACCAAAGAAGCAGATCTAAAAAAACTAGTAGCTAGTCACATCATCTGAGCTCTGAATCAAAGGCATTAACTGAAACTGAAATCTTCCTATGACTTATTCAAGAGCAGTATGTTCTTTATTGTTTATACAAATGTGGGTTGTAAATGTGTGTTTTAAAACTTTTCCAATCAAAAGATTCCCAATGGTAGATAAAAAGTCTTTATAATAGGCCCTTAGCCTTTAGTTCAGTACATTTCAGTAGTAAGTAACTACTGTAAAGATGAAGAAAGAGGAAGTGAATAAGCTGAATGATGCCGTTATAAAACAAGCTCATTGTTATCACTAATCTAAAACTCTAAAAGATACATGAGGTTATTAATAACTTCTTCTATTTAAGGCTGTAGACGGTATGGGAGATACATCTGACTAGGGTACTGTCAGAAGGCCCTTCAGTAACCTGGAACAGCAAGATAAACTCCCTCCCATACTTGGTAGCCAGGCCAGGTAAATTTGACATGTTGGTAAAAGGGGCCAAAAGCCAACTACTTACCAGGTTCCACCACTGTTTTTGTGAGGTTTCAAACACAGCTATGAAAAACGTCCAAAGCTTATCTCATATCATTCTCATCATAACCTATGAAGCACATTCGTCTTAACTCCATTTTATAGACTGGGAAAACTGCAGTTTAGGAGAGTTTAAGTTACTTAGCCAACATTTTTTTTTTTTTTTGGTTTTTCAAGACAAGGTTTCTCTGTGTAGCATTTGGAGCCTGTCCTGGAACTCACTCTGTAGACCAGGCTGGACTCGAACTCACAGAGATTCATTCTCCTGCCTCTGCCTCCCGAGTGCTGGGATTAAGGCGTGCGCCACCACCGCCCNGCACTTAGCCAACATTCTAAGAATATCTGATGAACATCTATGGTGCATCATCTATCTTGCTCCACTGATGTAATTTTCCTAGAAACTGCTTGGCCATTCCCATAATTCTCATGTGATCCATATCATAAATGATTATTTAAGTGGGTGCCCAACTTAAGTATAAATAATGGATTTTTTTCTTTCTGAGATGCAGACTTGACAGTCAATGATTTGAAGTTAGTGATCAAAGCTAAAGCTGCTTAGATGTGATGCTCTGGTCTCTTGGCAGAAGTATTTTCAAATGTGACTAAATCCTGTCTGAGGAGAAAGAATGATGCCAATATAAAAAAAGAGAGAAGAGACAGAGCTACTAAATCTTCACATTTAAGCAGATTAGTTTTCTTTGAATCTATAAATTCATTTTGCATGCAAAAATTTGAGTTTCATCACCTACAAATTAATTCAGAGGAAAAAGAAAAAGGAAAACCAAAGAGTGAAGAGTGTACAGGATAGTTATTTAAAATGCACAAATATTAATAGAATTAATATTCAGAATTCAGCTAAGACCTCAAGAAATTCTCATTAAAGGTAAAACTAGCACACAAAATAGACNCATATAAGACAGCTATATAGATGAATTCTGAACCACACAAGAGGTATGCTATAGTGAGAGCTTAAACCAAAAGTTCAACACAGTTATGATGGATGTTGGGAATATAAAGATGAAAAAATTGATAAAAGAACTCAAGGCAAAAAATTGATAGGCCTTGAAAATATGTGAGCAGAATGGTAAAAACAAGATGAAATACTACAGAAAGCCTGAAGAACAGTGTTTCTGGGGAATGGTGGAAATAAAGACGAAGCAAAGAGGTAGGGCTGAGATTAAGAAAAAAATATATTATTGATTACAACTGGCAAGCTGCTAGACTAGCCTGTTAGTCCAAGAAGGTTGAGTTAAAATTTGGACTTGGATGGAAGAAACAGTAACAGAAAGTAAAGATCATAGTAAAAGAACATTTAAAATTAAGTACCCAGCCAGTGTCATGGCACAGCCCCTCAATCCCAACACTCAGGAGGCAGAGGCAGGCAGATAAAGAGCTCCATGAGTTTCAAGCTAGCCTGGTCTCTGTCTAAAGAGACCAAAGAAAAGTAACTATTGATACACATTCATTTCATCTGCATAATTAAAACCTATGAAGTATTAGCATGGTCCTCAAGTTTATAAACTACATATATTCAGGCTCAAATAAGTTAGATAATTTACCCAAGATCATACAACTAAATAAAAAGCTGAACTGTGAAATGGGGAGGTAGACAATAATTCACTTGATCAACCCAAGTTCTTTTCCACAAGGACAAAATAATGAAGATAAATAACATGAATGACGACAATGATAGCTAATACTGACTCTTTATCAGGAACTTCTAGGCATTACCCTTTCTAACATTCCTAGCAGTCCTAAGAAAAACTATACTTAGTCTTACTTGAAGAGGATACACTTGAATCTTAAAACTCATAAGAAATTTGCCCAAAGTCACAAGGCTAATAAGTGGCTAACATTGTTGGGTTCAGAACCAGTCCTACTCCAGAACTCATGTTCTTACCCACTGTACAACTATGAGCCTATTAGAAGTAGGATGAGATGAGTAACCCTTTTAAGGGAATATGCTGGTTAGTTTGCCAGCTGACACAAGCTAGAGTCATCTGGAAAAATGGAACCTCAACTGAGAAATGTATCCATAAGATTTGTCTGCAGGCAAATCTGTGGGGACATTTTCCGTGGCACAGTATGTGGCACAGCCCATACTGAGGGGTGCCACTCCTGGACAGATAGTGTTGAGTTGTATAAAAAAAAGCAGGATGAGCAAGCCTGAGAAGCAAACCAGTAAGCGGTGCTTCTTCATGAGTCTCTGCTTCAATTCCTGCCTCTAGATTCTTGCCCTACTTGAGATTCTTCTGCCTTGGCTTCCCTCAGTGATGAACTGTGAGCAGGATCCGTAAGCCAAATAAACCCTTCTCTCCTCAAGCTGCTTTTGGTCATGGTGTTTATCACAAGAATAGAAAACAACTAAAGCAGGTGATTGATAAAAATTGGGAAAACATTTTATTTTTTTCTCCTGTCACAGAAGTGGCAAAAAATGAGACTCCTGTAATCTGAAACAATGTTCTGACAAGGCTGGTGTAGTCACTTTTCTACAGCCTAGGAACTAACCAGGCCTGACCCTCCTTAGCTCCTGAGAGGATGACACTGGGTGTGTTCAGAGTGCTGAAGCAGTAGTCATCGTTACTCTTCTCAGTGCTGTGATAAAACAACTGAAAGAAGCAACTTTCTGAAGGAAAGTTTTATTTTGACTCAATTCCTCATGGTCAGTGGCTTGCTTCTGATGGCTTGCTCATCATGCTTTTTTAACAAACCCAGGATCATCTATCTGTTCAAGAGTGGCACTGCCCACAATGGGCTGTGCCCTCCCCATCAATCATTAATCAAGAAAATGCCCCACAGACTACAGGCAAATCTTATGGATACATTTCTCAAGACAGCAGTAGCAATGGCTCTATCCAGTTAAGCATCAGCAATCAGGAAACAGAGACCTGGAAGGAAACAGAGCTGAGTCTGTTCTATTGCCCTAGATTTGCCAACTAGGCCCCATGTCCAAATGTTATACAACTTTAAAAAACNATGCCACCAGATGGGGACCAAGGGCTTAAACACATGGGAGATGCATTTCACATTTAAATCTTAACAGTTGGCAATTTAAATAAACTTACAACTAATGAAGTTAACTGGGGATGATTAGAATTAGAGAACTTTTTTTATACTCTTAAAAAATCCCAAGGTTCAAAGATAAAGGATATTGCAGTTTTTCAATTTACAATTCAAAGGAAAAACTAGAATTCAAGACTTGGGATTCTCAGTCAATTTTTGACTATACAATACTTACATTCTTGGAAACAGGAGTATGAATTCCCCTAGGCCAGCAAGTATTTGACAAGACAGTTCTGCTTGTCATTTAAAGACAACAGTGAAAATTACGTATCATCACTCCATCTCAGAAATGAGGTAACAAGATATTATAATACTTAGTAAATTGTTCAAGTACCAAGGGTTAGAATAGCCCTAACAGCCAGAAGTAGTAGCCCAGGTCTGTAATCACAACTCTTGGGAGGCAGAAGCTAGAGGATCAGAAGTTCAAAATCATCCACAGCTATATTGCACGTTCAAGGCCAAACTGGCTTACATGAGGCTCTTACTAAAAAATAAAAATTTTAAAGCCCCCATTAAATAACGTAATACAAAAAGCACAGCCACACAGCCTTGATAATCAGCACAATTCAGGTCTATATTGTTGCCGTTTAGGAATAATCCCTACTATATTGCCACAGTTTAGAAATAATCCCAAGTACATGTGAAAATGCAATCTATGAAGAAAGTGTTATCATGAACCATGTTATAAAAGGTTTGTGGAGATAAGACAGCTATTTGGGTAAAGATGAAATTTTATATATTTCAAAATGGATCAGAGATCTAAATGTAAAAATCAAAACAGAAATACTAAAAGAAAATATGGACGAATCCCTGTATAACTCAAATTGGGGAGGTTATTGTGGTGATATTTTATCTGTGTTCCCCAATAAAATTTATCTGAGGATCGTAGGAAAAACGGGGCAGCCAGCCACTAGTAGTAAAACAATAGTCATGCAAGTTAGCATACGCCCTTAATCCGTTTGGTTCTCTGTGACTCCAAAGTCACATTGGGAAACTAGCGGAAGGAGGTGGTAGCACACGCCTTTAATCCCAGAATCAGCCATAGAGTTCTGGAGGTCTCTGCAGACAGACAGGAAGTGATGTAGGATAGGAAATGAGTTAGCAGAACGAACAGGCATAAAAAGCCAGGTTAGACAGGAAGTCGCTCTCTTTGCTTCGCTTTGCTCTTTGGAAGTAGCGGCAGCGTTGGTGAGGTGAGGCTAGCTGGTGGCTTGCTCCTAATTCCTCTGATCTCTGTCAGATTTTCACCCCTATTTCTTGTTCTATGTGTTTATTAATAAGACCGATTAGAAATTCGTCTTACAGGTTATGACTCAAAATTCTGAAACAAGAGATACGTGATTCAAAAATATTATTTTTTAAATTATCAAATAAAACCAGTAAGATCAGGCACATAATAAACTGCAAATATTATTTGTCTTTTACTACAGAAAGGGGACTAAGATTCCTAATATATTAAGAGCCCTTAAAATGCAGAAAGTAAGTTGTAAAAAGACAAAAATAAGTAAAAATTTCATAGAGTTCATAAAAATATGGACCATAAAAATATGAAAAGATGGGCCTAGAGAGATGGCTCAGCAATTAAGAGGATTTGCTGAGGACCCTGGTTCAGTTCTCAGCACCCACATGGTCATTCACAACTATCTCTAACTCCAGTTTTAGAGACTCCAACCTTTTCTAACCTCTGAGTACACCAGACATGCAAGTGGTACATAACATACATGCAGGCAAAACACATACATACATAAGTAAATTATATATATATATATACACATGCATACATACACTATATATATATATTTAACTTTACTTGTAAGAGAAAAAGAAATTAAAATTACATTAAGATACTACTTCTCACCTATTAAAGTTGGAAAGAGTTAAATATATTATTGGTAAAGACAATAAATACTCTCACTTATTACTATGGGAATAGCATCATTCCTAGAAAACAGACTCCTGCAATTTCACTTCTAGCAGTTGGCTTTTAAAAACACTCTGGATTATGAGACTAAACCATTCCTTATGCTTTAAACATGCAGAAGAAATCATCTGAGGGAGCAGGAGATGGATGGTCATCTGTCACATCAAAGGAAGTAGCATTATTCCAGCAGCACCCATTCTTAAGTCTTCTACTGTTAACAAGTTTGAGGTTAAGTTATAGGTAATCAATACTGAATTTACAGCACAAGCAGAAAAGAAAAAGCAATGTATTTTATGCACATAAATGAAAGAATGGTCTATTCTTGTTNCACAGAGAATTTGAAGTTGTAAGTCAAATACTCTGTATTCCAAATAAGGGTTTCAAAATTGTGTAACTCTCACTTAAACTGTTGGGCAACTTGGGAGCTATTAGAGTTGGTCTATCCTGAAATGTACTATTTAATATAGCACTGAATAAATGATCCAAATTGTCAATGGACAAGTGATCAACTAATAGCTCTGTCAGTAACAGATTTTTCTTCAATAAACTTACATAGGCCCAAGTATATATGTATGTGAACACAAGTATGTATACATATATAGGTATGTACGACAATGGCAAAACTTATATGCAATATTACTAACAGCAAAAACTTAACACAGTATCCACTGATATGAGACTGAAGAAACAGTATTAACATCTGTCTTAGTTAGGGTTTCTAATGCTGTGAAGAGACACCATGACCACAGCAACTCTTTTTTTTGTTTGTTTTGGTTTTTCGAGACAGAGTTTCTCTGTGTAGCTTTGCGCCTTTCCTGGAACTCACTCGGTAGGCCAGGCTGGCCTCGAACACACAGAGATCCGCCTGCCTCTGCCTCCCGAGTGCTGGGATTAAAGGCGTGCGCCACCACCGCCCGGCAACCACAGCAACTCTTATAATAGAAAACATATAATTGGGATGGCTCACTTAAAGTTTCAGAGGTTCAGTCCATTATCATCATGACAGGAGCATGGTGGCATACAGGCAGATGTACTGAAGAAGTAGCTAAGAGTCCTACATGTTGCAGGCAACAGGAAGTTGATTGAGACACTGGGCAGTATCATGATCAATGGAAACCTCAAAGCCTGCCCCCACAGTGACTTACTTCCTCCAACAAGGCCATACCCACTCCAACAAAGCCATATCTCCTAATAGTGCCACTCCCTGAAATTACAGGGGCCAATTACATTCAAACTACCACAACATCCACAAAGTAGGGCACTATGCAGCTATAAAAAATGCATTCCAGTTTTGTATAAGCTATTTCTTTGTCAGAAGAATTTGTCTTTATTTGTAAAAAGAATTGCTAGAGTAGTATTTTAAAGCATAAAAATGGGGGACTAGGGAGATGGTTCTGCACTTAAGAGCACTGGTTGCTCTTCCTGAGGACTCAGGTTCCATTCTTAGTACCCACATGGTGGCTCACAACCATCTATAACTCTAGTTCCAGGGAATCCAACATCCTCTGGTCTCCATGAGCACCATGTATGTGCACTGTGTGTGTGCAAAACACATATATAAAATAAAAATAAATCTAAAAATTTAAAAATTAAAATTAAAGCAAAATTAAAAAAGGAAATCCAGGTGGTGGTGGCACACACTTTTAATCCCAGCACTCAGGAGGCAGAGGCAGGCAGATCTCTGTGAGTTCGAAGCCAGTCTGGTCTACAGAGCTAGTTTCAGGACAGCCAGGACTACACACAAAGAAACCCTGTCTCAAAACAAAACAAAACAAAACAAAAACAACAAAAAAATAAGATAGAGATGGCATATACAAATGAGAATTTCTCAACTATATACTGAACTGAGTAGAAGGGAGGGAAAGAAGGGAAGAAAGGAAATTTCCAAATACTGAAAACAACATGCATTGAAATAGTCTAAATAATAGTAAGCTAGTTAAAATTCAAAAATAAAATATTATAGCTCTATTGACCAAATAAGGACAAGAAACAACTCCAGGCCAGTAGCAATGAGAGTTTAAAACACCACCAAAAAGAAATTTTCTTGGAATAATAACTAATTTTCAAGCCTGGGACAAGAAACCTGCAAGATGAACCTCAGCATCTTATGGCAAAAACAAGTGCTCTGTCAAAAATTATTAGAATCACATACAAACATGAGAACTAACATGAAGAGACTCCCATTAGTCAAAAATAGATCAAACTACCCAGTTAGATGAACACCTCATCAGGGAAAGATACTCACCAACAATCCTGGCAACCTGAGTTTCATCCCTGTAATTCACATGGCAGAGGGAAAAAAAACGCACCCCAAGTAGCTTTTCAGGCAAGGAAAGACTACAGAAGACTGACTGTAGGGCTGAGATGGTGGGTAGGAGATATCCCCTGGGCTCCACTACTGTCAACTGCTGTATCAAATGATTGTTTTTACTTAGAACATGTGGGTCCTTTTCCACGGGGATTTCTACCCTGTTTCTCTCTTCTTTCATCCCTTCAGTCCCTGAGAGTGGCAGGTAGTCCCAAGAGTACTACTGCACTGTCACCTCACTAAAGAGAGTTTCCTTGAATATTATCTATACTTTTGTAACAATCTGTCTGTGCCAAGCCTATCACAGTAAGGCTCAAAAAATACCTTCCTCTGCAAAGTAGCAATTAAAAGTTGAAGAATTCATCCTTTGTATCATGAACTGTATTTCAAAGTAAACAGCCAGAGGTAACTGACAAGTCCTTCTCTCAACAGAATTAGTTAATAAATGTGAAGGAATACTAAAATTATACATAATATGCTTCTTGCTGTAATGCAAAAGAAAACAGTCACATCTGTGGAAATAATTTACTAAAAAGTCCAACGTAGTTAAACTACCACTACTCAGCCATTTAACAGACTTAAAAGACCAAACAAAATAAAACCAGTAACATGTAATGTGGGGCTCTTTAGTTTGCAGAGACCCAGATTTTAATAAAAGTAACTGAGTTAAAAAAACAAAATCTGTTTTAGATACTCATAGAAATGTAAATATAAATTGGAAATTAATGATAACAAGGAGTATCTGTGTTAGATATGATAATAGTCATTGTGATTCTGAGAAAATGTCCCCCCTTTTTTGGGGGGGGGGTTTCAAGACAGGGTTTCTCTGTGTAGCTTTGGAGCCTGTCCTGGGACCAGGCTGCTCTCAAACTCACAGAGATCCACCTGCCTCTGCTTCCCGTGTGCTGGGATTAAAGGTGTGCGCCACCACCGCCCAGCTTGTTTGTTTTATTTTTTAAGAGATACTAAAACCCAGCAGCGGTGGCATACACCTTTATTCCCAGAACTCAGGAGGCAGAGGCAGGTGGATCTCTGAGTTCGAGGCCAACCTTGTCTACAGAGTGAGTTCCAGGACAGCCAGGACTACACAGAGAAACCTAGTCTCAAAAAAACAACAAACAAACACACATTCATACACACAAAAAGGGAGAGATGGATACGAAACATGTGATGGGAGAAATAATACACAGAATTTAACATATTGTGGTAAGAAAAGGGTGAATGATAGACAGTGAAGCATCATAAAATTCTGAGAAATGCAAATGTTGGGCAACAGAGGTATCTTACTTCTGTATGTCTGAAATTTTTCATTATAAGATTACCAAACTAAACTCAAATATAGTATTCCTCCCCTCACTAGAACTAGTTTTGCAGCTTGGGTTGTCTAAAAAATCCAACATCTCATGCAAAATTCTAGGAATCATCCCCAAATATTCTGATTTTTGATTGCCTAGGCATAAGCCCAGAATTTATTTTTAAACAAGTTCCTTAAGTGAATCTGATTCAGAAAATCCATAGACTCGTGTATGAAAATTATACACTTTTGGTAGTTTGAATGTAATTGGCTCCCATAAACTTATAGGGAGTGGCACTATTAGAAGGTGTGGCTTTGTTGCAATAGGTATGGCCTTTTTGGAGGAAGTGTCACTGTGAGGTCAGGCTTTGAGGTCTCATATATGCTCAAGCCATGTCCAGTGTCCCAGGCCGCTTGCTGTTGCCTTCTGATCAAGATGTAACCAGCACCATGTCTGCCTGCACAATGCCATGCTCCCCACCATGATAATGGACTGAACCTCTGAACTGTAAGCCACTCACCTCAATTAAAAGTTTTCCTTTTTAAGAGTTGCCATGGTCATGGTGTCTCTTCACAGCAATAAAAACTCTAAGACAGAAGCTGGTACCAAGGACTGAGGTATTGCTGTGATAGGCCAGACGATGTTATTGTTTGGAGTATTATGGACTGTGGTACTTTGGATTAGGAAAGCAGTGGAATGTTTTAAGCACTGCTTAACGGGCCATACTAGTAGGAGCATGGAAGACAGTGGTGGTGAGTGTGATTTGATAACTGTGGGGGGCTACCTCAATAGGTTTCAGAGAAAAATTTTAGTATGTTGCCTAGAAATCTTTCTTGCGATATTTTGGTGTAGGAAGTGACTGCCTTTCGCCCTTATCTGCAGTGTCTGCCTGAGGCTAAAGTGAAAAGTTTTGGATTAATACCGTTGGCAGAAGAAATCTCAAAAGAGCCTAGTATAGAGAGACTGTCATGTAGATATTAGTGGTAACTCTAATGAAGATATATAATGAAAAGGAGCAAGCTGAGCAAGGAAAAATATTTGAAGACGAAAAGGGCACCAGAAAATGGAATGAAGCTAAGTCCTCTGTTCAAGGAGATACACAAATTAAGAAAAGGAATAAAGGAAGTGGTGAACTCAGGGCAAGATCCCACCCTGTGAAAAGGAATTAAAGAAAAGCTTAGAGCTGGGTGTAGTGGTGCATGCCTTTAATCCCAGCTCTCAGAAAGCAGAAGCTGGCGGATCTCTGAGTTTGATCTACAGAGCAAATTCAAGGACAGTCAAGCTTAGGCAATAAAGGTAACAATCAAAAACAGAAAGCTGGTAAAGATGTAATTAAACAGGAGGCCATGTTCCAGCCACAGCAAGCAGCAGAACTTGGCAGCTTCAGCCACACAGTTTTGACTTTAGAGCTAAGAATAGATGAAACAGGTTAAGGAATTTGCTCCTTAACTAAGGAAAGCCATTGAGTCCAGGCATGTGTCAGGGGTGAGTAAAGAGCCCATTGTATGAAGCTGTGAAGTTGAAGACTGGATTTCCTTGGAAACTCCAAGATGTTAAAGATGCCAGAGTGGTGGGATACCTGCCAAGGAGAGCTGCTAACAGGGAGTGGAACCAGCCCAAAAGAAAGGAGTGTGCTGCAGTCAACAAAGCTGAATGGAGTTAGAGATCTGAAGAGCATTTTGACATCAGACATGAAGATGCAGAGTTTGGAGTTTGCCCAGCTGGTTTTCGGTCTTGCTTTGGTTCAGTGTTTCCTCACTATGCTTCCTTCCCTATGTTCTGGAATAGTAATGTGTATCCTGTGCCATTATATGTTGGAAGTATGTGATCTGCTTTTGATTTTGATTTTATAGGGGATTACAATTAAGAGATTGCCATGAGTCTCAGAAGAGACTTTGAATTTTAAACATTGTTGAGACTGTGATAGATAGACTATGGGAACTTTTGAAGTTTGGACTAAAGGCATTTTGCATTATATTGTTTAAAAGCTTACGGGGGCCAGGGAGTGGAATGTGGTAGTCTGAATGTCATTGGCCCCCTTAAGCTCATAGGGAGTGGCACTACTAGGAGGTATGGCTTTGTTGGAGTGAGTATGGCCTTGCTGGAAGACGTGTCATTGTGGGGGCAGGCTTTGAGGTTTCCTATGCTCAAGATTATCACCCAGTGTCACAGTCCACTTCCTTGTTGCCTTGTGATTAAGATGTATCCAGTACCATGTCTGCCTGCACGCCGCCAGGTCCCCACCATGATGATAATGAACTGAACCTCTGAAACTTTAAGCAAGCCTCCCAATTAAAAGCACAGATCATACATACCTTATCTCCCTTACACTCCCTTACACATCAAGCCTTACCCCAACACTATCTAAATGTGATAGACATTTAATTAATCCTTTCCCTATAATTATGAATTCCATGAAAGCAGGACCCATGTTTGTTTGGCTTTTTTGGGGGGGTGTTTGGGTTTTTTTTGTTTTGTTTTGTTTTTTCGAGACAGGGTTTCTCTGTGTAACAACCTGGCTGTCCTGGAACTCGCTCTGTAGACCAGGCTGGCCTCGAACTCACAGAGACCCACCTGCCTCTGCCTCCTGAGTGCTGGGATTAAAGCCACCACTGCCTGGCTCCCATGCTTGTTTTTAAACTCACTATGGTGTCCCCCTTGCCTTTTACAATTCCAAACACTGAGTATGATCAGATGACAGCAAAAAGAAAAAGGTGTTAACATGACCCATTGTTTCAGGTTAGTAGAGAAAGTTATTACTGGAGGTTAGCCAAACTTTAAATTATGACAAAAGTAAAGATAACCTTTTGCCTCTCTACAATATCAGACTGTAATTTGAGTACCCAGCCTCCTGCTAATCACTTAGCAATTACAAGAAAAGTACACTTTGTATTTCATAATCCTAAACAGAAAAGACCTGTGTTTTACAAAAATAAAATACATATACATATTTTATTCATTCCTCATGGGAGGTCATTTTTTTGTTTTTATTTTTTGTTTTGAGACAGGATTACCTATAGGCCAGGCTGACCTTAAACTCACAATGTAGCTGAAGATGACTTTGAACTGCCTCTACCTCCCAAGTGTTAAGATTATAAATTTGTACCACCACTCAGGGCTCACACATATATTACAGTGGATATAAAAGCAAGTATCTTGATTATCATTTTTGTTCAAAAGGCACAAACCCCTAGAGCAGCAGTTCTTAACATGTGGGTCACAACCCCTTTGGGGTGCAGGACGTCGAATGACTCTTTCACAGGGGTTGCCTAAGACCATCAGAAAACACAGATATTTACATTATAACTCATAACAGCAGCAAAACTAGAGTTATGAAGTAGCAACAAAAATAATTTTATGGTTGGGGGTCACCACAACATGAGGAACTGTATTAAGAGGTTGCAGCATTAGAAAGGTTGAGAACCAGTGCCCTAGAGTTATAAAAAATAAGTTACAAAATACAAAACCAAGTGCCAAATAGAACAATTAAAGTCAGTTTAGGAACTACTTCCAAAAACAGCATGACTCAAAGATAGTTCCTATAATTATATTTCTACCCCAATATCATTTAAATGTATAAATTTTATTTCTTAAATAATAAACCAATGGTAAATTTTCAATTTTTTTCAGATTTATTTTATGTGTATGACTGTTTAACCTACATGTATATATGTACTACATGTGACTGGTGTCCTCAGAGGTCAGAAGAAGGTGTCAAATATCTTAGAACTGGAGTTACAGATGGTTATGAACCACAATTTGAATGCTAAGGAACTAGGTCCTCTGCAAGAGCAACAGATACTGTTGAAACTGCTAACATATTTCTTCAGCCCCAAGGATAACTTAAAAATTATAATGACTCATAGACTGCACAGATACAAAGGTCATCAATAACTATTTGATCCAACTTTTCGTCATTCTACAAAAAAAGATATTGACAAGAAAAATTTTAATTGGTTACAAAGCGATAATAAATAACAAGACTATGGGAATGCTTTGAATTTTCAGTCCAGTGTTCTTTTCACTAACTACATCATGCCATTTCCTGTGATGAATTATAGTACTACCTAGATATTCATCTTTTTAAAATATGTACAACTACTTATTTGTATGTGTATATGTGGTCATTTGAATAGAGATGGCCCCCAAAGGTTAATGTATATATTTGAATGGTTAGTTTTCAGGGAGTGGCACTATTTGAGGAGGATTAAGAGGTGTGGGCAAGTTGGAAGAAGTGGGTCACTTGGAGNGGGTTTTGAGGTTTCAATACCCCATGCCAGACCCAGTCTCTCTCTCTCAGGACGGGGCTCTACATCTACTACATCTCCAGCACTATGCCTGCCAGGCCTGCTACCATACTTCCTGCCATGATAATGGACTAAGCCTCTGAAACTCTAAGTAAGCCCCTAATTAAATGCTTTCTCTTATGAGTTGCCATGGTCATACATGTCTCTTCACTGCAATAGAATAGTGACTAAGACACTGTGTGGGCAGGAACACATACCACAAGTGGAGGTCAGAAGACAACTAGCAGAAGTCAATTCTTTCCTTCTATGATGTGAGTTCCAGGGATATAACTCAGGTCATCAGGCTAAGCAGACAGTGCCTTTAAATGATGAACTAACTCACTGACATTTATCCATCTTTTTATACATAAAATATGTTCTAACAGCTATGCTGTGGACTTCAACTAACTGGATGGTTCCTTTTGTGTGAGTATGGGAATAGGAAAGTGGTGCTAATGGATCTTCAGTAACAGAGCCCTATTTGAATATTTCTTGATATGTAAGCTTTTTTGTAATTTTCACAATAGTATCTGTAGTTTTCATTGTCCATATACCAAAATTTATAACCATGACATAAAACTAAACTGTAAGATTATAAAGTCTAATATAATTAAATTTTATATGTAGTTCTTTCTTCTGTGTTAAAACTATCTGGTTCAGATTTAATGAATGACCCCATTCATGTCTCGCCTGTCACTGTAAGCCACTTTTCTTATATACCCAGTGTGTTTGTAGTGCAAGAGGGCCTAGTTACAGAAGACATACTGAAAGTACAGAAGACACACATATAAACAGAACAAAGTAACAACTAAATCTCAACAAATTAGCTCTCAATTGCTTTTCATTCTAACCCAAAACCTTAGTAAAATTAGGTATTGTCTTAGTGTCAAGGTTTGAATAGGTATGGCCCCTAAAGACTCATGCGTTTAAATGCTTGGCCACAGGGAGTGGCACTATATGAGATGTGGCTTTGTTCAAGTAGGTGTGGCCTTGTTGGAGGAAGTGTGTCACTGAGGTCTCACATATATATGTGCGTGTGTATATACACACACACTCACTCTCAAACCACGCCCAGTGGGACAGTTCACTTCCTGCTGTCTGCAGATCAAGATGTAGAACTCTAAGCTACCTCTCCAACACCATGTCTGCCTGNATGCCACCATGCTTCCTACCATGGTGATAATGGACTGAACCAGTCCCAATTAAATGTTTTCCATTATTAAGAGTGCTGTAGTCATGGTGTCTCTTCACAGCAATAAAACCCTAATTAAGGCAGTCAGTATTCTGTTGCTGTGAAGAGACCATGAGCATTACAACTCTTATAAAAGAAAGCATTTAACTGCAGCTTGCTTACAGTTCCAGAGATTTAGTCCATTATCCTCATGGTGAGGAGCATGGCAGCAGGCAGGCAGGAATGGTAGCTCAGAGTTCTACATCTGGATCCAAAGGCAGTAGGAAGAGAGAGTCTATGGGTTTGGAATGAGCTTTTTGAAACCTCAAAACCTACCCTTAGTGACATACTTCCTCCAAGAAAGCCATGCCTCCTAATCCCTGTCAAACAGCACCACTCCCTAATGACCAAGCATTGAAACTATATAAGCCTAAGGGGGACGTTCCTATTCAAACCACAAGTATATTATAAATCCCAACTAAGGGGTTGGAGATATAACTCTGAGGTAAAGCATTTGTCATGAATGTGCAAGGTTCTGGAATTAATGGCCATAACTACAAATGACTGAGTGAACAGTCTCCAAAACCCCTCCCCTAGTTGAATCCATCTAATGTCCACATTTTCAGTTATACTGGGTTTGGATGTTTCAACAATACATATCTGGATTATAGCTTTAAGTGTCAGGTAAATTACTCTGCACTTAAAGACAATGTACCAGTAATACTATAATATGACAATAACTGTTACCAATTATCAAGTTACTAACCACTATACATTATGATAGTTTGTATTATTTAATTCTCATAACAATTTTCTTGAAGTTAAAATGAGCTTTGGGGGTTAAAATAACTCACCTAAAACCCTCCAGGACAGTCAGGGATAGACAGAGAAACCCTGTCCTGAACAAACAAACAAAAACCCTCCAGCTCACACATGACAAGGTCTAGATTTGAATTCATATTTAGATTTCCAGAAACATTTACTAAATGTTTAAATGAAATAGGAAACCAGTTTGTTCTTTAAATGTCCTTGCAATAAACTAACAATCGGAACAGTTAGTCTAAACTATGCATGCTTGCAAGGCTGAAGTAGGAATTTCATTGCTTGAGGCTAGGTGTTCTTGGGGCTACCTTTGGCATCATAGTTAGAATCTGTGGTAGTTAAATAAGAATGTTCCCACATAGGCTCATATACTTGAATGCTTAGTCATCAGGGAGTGGCATTATTTGAGAAGGGTTAGGAAGTGTGGCCTTGTTAGAGAAGGTATGTCACTGAGGGTGGGCTTTGAAAAGTGTATGTGTGTGTTTGTCCTGTCTCTTATACACATCTAGATGTGTATAAGAGACAGATACTGGCCTGCATGCTGCCCTGCTTCCCACCATGATGATAATGGACTAAGCCTCTGAAACTATAAGCAAGGCCCCAATTAAATGCTTTCTTTTATAAAAATTGCCTTGGTCATGCTATCTCTTCACAGCAATAGAACAGTGACTACAATAGAGCCCCATCTCTTTAAAACAAAAGGCTAAGAAAAAAGGTTTGCTCCAAATCAATCATATATCCCATAAATAAAATAGTAAAAATAGTAAAACCCATAAATTTGAAATGATGAGTGCTAATAGGCACACAGCTATCTATGGACAACAGTATGCATATAGCTTTGAACATCAGTAGGCACACAGGTATGAGCCAGTATGAGGTGCAAAGAATTATCTCAAGTCTTTTCATTCCATCAACAGTAGCATATTAAATGTGATTAATCCAACTAGTAAGGGGATGGAGATTATGCAGCAATCTAGACCCTCAAATTCTACTCAAAGTCTTTTGAAATAACTCAAATGAATGGACTAGTATTGCCAAAAACTTCACAACAAAATGTCCAGTTTAGTGGCAGAGATAATGATACAACACAAATAATTTATTTTAGAATATAAGAAATCAAGGTGATAATACGATGTCCAAGCAAAGATGCCTAAAAGAGAGTTGAATAGTTAAGATTTGGAATAAATAAAAGAATTTAGGGCAAACTAGATGGCTCAGTCAATAAAGATGCTTAAAGCACAAGCCTGGCAACCTGAGTTACTTCCCCAGCACCCACATAAAGGTGGACTAAAAGAACTAACTCCACAAAGTTGTCTTCTGACATCCACATGAAAAATACAGACATACAGATACACACACACACATACAATTAATAAATATGTAAATAAAAAGATTTACAGATAATGTAAAGAGTGACAAGGAATTGATGCTTCAAGTTTAGAATTAGCT
>LZPO01027851.1:3785-14480 GCA_001675575.1 Neotoma lepida | reverse complement strand
GCTTCTGGTCGCGGTACGGGCAGGCGCCTCAGCTTCGCGTCTTCTGGTTCTTGCTTAGCCTCAGGACGGGAGAATTCTGACAGGAAAAAAAAGGCGCTTGTTATCAATGAGATAATTTTGGCTGGGTAGGAGGATGCTTTTCGTCCGGAAGCACCAAAGAGTTATTTCAGTAACAGAGGAGTTTGGATTTTTCGGAGGACTCTGGTTAGCTCTTCTTGAGCCCCACCACGTTCAATCTGTTGACGATGCAATGGGAAAAATCACCATGCACTCAGTGTTCCCAAGCTGAGTGTGTCAAGGGAGCCTTAAAACATTGACTCCGGAAGATAGAGTCGATAGAAGTTAAGTGCAGTTTAATTAAAGAGGAAAAATTCATAGAAAAATCAATGTTTTTAAGCTATTCCTATTCGCTTTCTCACATCAACTTTTAGTTCTTTTAGTTCTTGCTTGCGTAGTGCTACTGTTTCAACTTCAGGGCCTTCAGTAAAACTTAGAATTGTGGTTTTATCACAACTAATGTGTGATATGAAAGTAATGGGCATCTCCTCCTAGTTCAGTTTCTTCATTGACTGTGGGATGAGAGGCTGAAAGGTTTCTAATTGTTTTTCACTGCCTTCAGCAGAAGTCCAACCTGTATTTGTTTCTAATCAGTCCTTGAGTTTGAGCATAGGTCAAATGAAAGATTGCTGGAGGTTGAACATGAGAGTGTGTTTTACCCCATACTGGCAAATGCTACAGAGGAACCAAATGCCCCTATATAAAAAGCAATGCATGGCGTCTAAACAGTACATCAGCATGGCAGCCAGAGGTTAGGAAAACACTACATTGTTTGAATATGTTTATTCCTTTTTTCATTTTATTAGCTACAAGAAATGTTTAGCTATAAAGTCCACTGTGTAAATCAAGATAAGAAGTAAGCCTTCACAGAAAATCATAACAAAGATGAAAACTAAGGACAAACTTCAGGTATTTTATTAAATGCTTTTTCAGTGACTTTTCTTGGCCCCAAGTATTTTAAGTCAGTCATGTGAATTAGATTTATTTTTAAGCATAGGGCTTAAAATAATCTGGCAGTGTCCCTGAAATAAATTTCTTAGACCCTGCTTGTCCTTTATTACCATTTTTAGGTATTCTTAGGATATTTTTTTCTCAGAGAACTGAACATTATGTTGTTTTCCATTGGAAACACAAGAAAAAGTGCAGGTAGCTAAGACAATAAGACACCAATAAAGGCAATGCTCCTACTGGAAGTATATGTGAAGTGTGTGTGTATTTACCTACAAGGCTATTCTGATGATTGTAACATACCACTACTTATATTTTAACATTAGATGTTTGTTTTTGACAGGTCAACTCTACTAAGTAGCCAAAACTACAGGAGCATGCCATGGCATGCAGCTAAATTTATTTTTACATTAAAAGGTACCTACGTGTGATAGGGTAAAACCATGACATTAATGTCTCCATCTTTAAAATTCTACTGAAGACAGGAGGGCTGGAGAGATGGCATAATGTTAAAGAGTGCTTGTTGCTCTGGCAGAGTACCAGAGTTGGGTTCCCAGCACCCATGTCAGGCTCACAACTCCNTCTTCTATCCTTGAGGGTACCATATATGTATGGTATACACTAACACAGACACATTAAAAAATTTAAAAAGAAATCTTAAAAAATAAAATTCTATTGTATAAATATAACTAATTTTTTCAAAAGAATGATAGTTTAAATCATTCTGAAGGATGTTAAGATCCCCAAATGCAATTGCAAAATAGTAATACTGTATATGAATATTCTTCATTGTATAAATGTCATAGAATATAATAACTTTTCTTTAAAAAACAAAAGTAATAGAGGATGATGTTCTAATATTGAAACTTAAGCATTCAGGTGCATACAAATAGCTTACCAAGGGCTAGACAGTACTCTATAAACTTTATATATTATCTCATTAAAACTTAAACAAAGGACTGAAGTTAAGAGCACTTGCTGCTCTTCTAGAAGTTGTGAGTTTGTTCCTCAATCCCATTTCAGGCAGCTCACAACCACTTGTAACTCCAGCTCCAGGAGATCTGACATTTCTTGCCTCTGAAGGTACTCCCACACTCATGGCATACAGACATGGACATACACACATACACATAGAAATAAAGATGTATATAATAATTTGAAACAAACTCTGTTATGAGTATATATACCTGTACCACAGATGGAGAAATAGGTGCTCAAGATCATAACAGCTTACTTGCTTGTTAGTCATAAAGGAACCAAAATGGAGCAGAGATAATTTCCCAACAATGGTAATATTGGGAAGACTTGCAACTACTGTTCAGTCCAAATGGAGAACCAACAATGCATTGTTTTGTTTGCATCAGAAATGATTTAAATGATTCCTTGTAAGAGAAGGATCAATATGATAATGGTCCATAGTGGAAGTTGTAAAATGATTCTATAGGTTCAGAGTAAAGAAGATCTTGACAGTGTTTAATAACATTGGATTGGCCAACCATTCCTAAACACTGGGTCCAAGAACCAGTGGCATCCCTTGGAGTTTCCATGATTTGTAGCAAAGTAGGAAAAATAAAGATATAATGATCACATTTGTAATGCACATACAACTAAAACTGAAGTGATAAAAGGCTAACATGACCCAAGTGTAAGGAGAACAGGCAAATTCATAAAGTATTATATACTTTGCAAGTTCATAAATGTTGTCCAACAAAGAAAAATCTTTTAAAAGATGTATTCTTTTCATAAACAAAACAGAACTATTTAAAAAGAGTATCTTTTAATCTTTACTGTGCTTTAAAAATTTAAACACAAATTTTCTTTAAGGATGAAAAATAATAGTAGATGGTCTGTGGGTTTGCTTGTTTGTTTGAATTTGGTTTGTATTGGTTTGTTGTTGTAGTTGCTCAGTACTGAGGCCGGGGCNTCACATATGCTAAGCATGTGTCTTGCCACTGAGCTATAACTCCAGCTCTTGGAATCTGTTTTTTAATGTTCTTAGTCAGCAACTAAAGATTATAGAGTTGGTAACTCTATGCAAACATATAGACTAAGTTGGTCCTTTTTTTTTTAATTTTTCTGGATGTAGAGATTCAGACATCTGGAAACATTTAATTTAGATGAGACTCATGCTAGAACCTACAGTGAAGAAACTACAGCGCTGGAAGAATTGGGATGAGACGTTGTTGGGAGACATCATGGGGAAATTAGATTGGGGTGTAGACTTCAGTATAATGAAACAAATTGCACATTTCTCTTATTTGGTTATTTGGTGGAAAATACACTTGGTTGAATGTTTATACAATTTCTTTCATAAACATTGGAGAGGAAATGTTGTGAGAGGTAGCCTCCAAAGATGGTTTCCAGTGAACTATGTCTCCCTATCCACTCTGGAGTTTCCACCCACACTGAAGCTAGGCTGAGACTTACCAGTAGAATGCAACATAGACACTATGCTAGGCCTAAGCTTTGAGAGTGTCTGGCAACTAACAGATTTGTGCTCTAGGAAGTTGTACTAACTGAAATCACTATGACACAAGGAAACCCAAGCTTATTAAGCACCAGAAGAGATCACGTGGGAGGAAGTGAAAGTCTGTCAGACTTTGAGAGCAAATACCACAGACCTGGCCTGCTCCAGAACCCATGGTCTTCTATATAACTCCAACTGTGCTTGAACTTGAAATTGTCCTTCATTAGCTTCTCAAATATTTAGATACCTGCCAGCCCCAGCTTTTGATGAGTCAGGGAATAAATAAAAGACTGGCTGATCCCTCAAGTACTGCTTATACACCAGAATCATAAAATAATAAAATGATTCTTACTTTGATCTACTATTTTGGGATAGTTTCTCAGAAATATAAAACAAAACAGTGTCCCAAGAAAAAAGTTTTATTCATAAGTAAATATGGAGATGAGAAAATGGAAACAGTATATACTTTTTTATGTTACTTGAAATAATAATAATAACAAAAGGTATCTACAATGGAGCATTTAAAGAAATAACAAGTTGATGCATGGTAATATGTGTTTTATTTCCAATGGATCTTCTGTACAAAAAAACTATAAATGTTTTTAAACAGATTAAGAAATGCAGGTTTGGAGAGATGAATCCATTGGTAAAGTGCTTCTTGTGTAAGAATGAGGACCTGAATTCAATCCCTAGTATGTCTGTAAAATGCCTGGCATGTTGGCACAGGCTTGTCACTCTCGCACCTGTCTCTTATACACATCTAGATGTGTATAAGAGACAGAGGAAAGCCAGAAAAGGACATCAGATTTTCTGGAACTGGAGTTATACACAGTTGTGAGCCATCTTGTGGGTGCTGGGAATTGAGCCCAGGTCCTTTGTAAAAGCAGCAATGCTCTTTAACAACCAACTCCAGCCTTTTAGCTATATTTTTTTTATTTCCTCAATTTTAATCATTTTATGCTATCTCCAGAACACATAAAATTCCAGGTATATCCTATAAATTGAACATCAATTATAAGTCAGTTTCATAAATTACATGTTATTCCAAAAATGCACACCACAAATGGGTTTAGAATGTGATATAATGGGTCTGCCTGATATCCTGAAGCGCAGGCAGGTGAAAGACATCCACGGGGCAGCGTAAGTCCTCATGGTCCCGGCAGGCTAAAGGCCTGCCCCTAGTGAGTGCCGTTATGATGAACAAATATAGGGTGGGAGAAATGGGAGAGAAAGAAGGCAGAATGGATCTTGTGCTGTGGTAAGCTAGGGTGGTGAGGAACAGGCTCATGTTGGTGGCCTCCTTGCTACCCGGGACCAGGAAGACAATGCCTGGGCCTGGGTGGCTGCCTAGGACCATATCTGGATACCTGGTCCTACGGTAGCCAGGGTCTGTGTTAATGTCCATGACCCATGTTGCCACTAAGGCCACGGGGAAGCTTGGGTCTGGTCCACAACATGTAGCCATTTGGGTATCCGAGGGCAATGCCGCCACTGGGGCCATATTGAGCTGAGTGGCCTGTGCTGCCACCTGGGGACATGGCATCTAGGTCCAGACTGCTGCTGAGGGCCATGTCTGGGTCTGTGTTCCTGCACCAGCTAGGGTCTGTGTTGACGTCCATGGCTCAGTAACCACTGAAAGCCGTGTGGATGACCCGGGTTTGGTCAGACACCTGAGTCCATATTGGTGTCTAAGGGTCACACTGCCACCAGGGCCATGCTAATCTGGATGACCTGTGCTGCCACCTGGGGCGCCATGGTGACTTCTGAGCCCGGGCTATGTCTAGGTCTATGGCCCTACCTCAGCCAGGGTCTGGGTTGATATCCATGGCTCCTGATACCATCAAAGGCCATGCCAATGGGACTGGGCCACCACCTGGGGCCATGTTGGTGTCTGAGGGCCGTGCTGCCCTAGAGCTATGCCAATCTGAGTGGCCTGCACTCCTACCTGGGGCCATGGTGACATCTGAGCCGGGGCTGCTGATGAGGATGATGTCTCAGTCTGTGGTCCTGTCACAGCTGGGATCTGCATTGATGTCCATGGACCATGGTGCCACCAAAGACTATACAGATGCCCCGGGTCTAGGCCGCAACCTGTGGAATGCTGGTGTCTGAGAGTGTGCCACCACTGGAGCCCTGCCAATCTGGGTGGTCTGTGCTGCCACACAGGGTCATGGTGTCATCTGGGCCTGGGCTGCTGCCTAGGTCCATGTCTGGGTCTTTGGTCCATCAGCAGCCAGGGTCCGAGTAGATATCTGTGACTCCTGTTACCACCCAGGGCTGTGCAGATGCCCAGGGTCTGGACAACTACCTGAGACCATGTTGATATCCAAGGACCTTGTTGCCACTAGGGCCATACAGATCTGGGTGGCCTGTGCTGACACCATGTCTGGGGCCATGTCTGGGTCCATCCATGTTTCTGCTGCAGCTAGGCTATGGTCTGTGATGATATCCACAGTCCATGTTATCACAGAGAGTCATAGGAACCATGTGTGTTGAAATCCAAGGGCTGTGCTAAGCCAGCCTCCCCTCCCTGGCCCTGCCGCTCAATGGACACTGCAACAGGAGAGCTGGCTCCACCCTCACCAAGGATGTGGGAGAACTGGCCCCAATGGCATGGGCCTAGGAGAGCTGGCTCTGCCCCTTACCTGAGGGGGTTGGTGACCAGCTCAGCTACCATCTAGACCGATATCCAGGGCCTTGGGTTGGCCCACACTAACATCTACCTACCCCACTTATGACCTACTGGAATGTGTGAAAAGATTGATCCTGCGTAACAATAACCACATGATCTCCCTAACTCAGGACAACATCAGGGTATTCAGCAGGAGTTTTGGTGAGGGTCCAGTGATGATGGTATGCCAGAGGTCTTGAAGCAGACCAATGACTTATTGCAATGAACATTTTTGTGGGTGGGGCTGATTGGACAAAAGGCTGTACTGCATGACACACCACAGCACCCAATGCCACTAGGTAGAATGAGGAGGTTGGAATGAGGAGGTTGGAAAGAGGGAGGACTGAAGTTTTTGTTGTTGTTTGTTTGTGTTGTTTTGTTTTTAATTGATTTGGGGGGATGCTGCAGGGGTGAGGGGAGCACATGGAGGGAAGGGCTGGGAGGTGAACAAGATTGGGATGCATGATGTGAAATCCCCAAAGAATCAACAAAGAATTATGTTATATATATTAAAAAGAATATGATATAGCTAAGTTCCTATAGAAACCTTATCCAGTATTTCCAGGAAAGTATAGTACTTATTGTGGTTAATGGAGCTTTCCAGACGGCATCATATTTTTAAAAATGTACAAATTCACCAGATTCTGAACAACTTTAGTAAAGAGAAAGTTATGAGAATTTAGATTCAGTTCTATTTCAGGAAGCTGATTTTATATGGTTAATATTTACCCCAAAGTTATTTATTTTTACATGTTTTTCTAGGTCTAAGAAGTGAATCAGGAAGAATATGTTCCTTAAGAGTACTTCTTTTGAGATTAGCCAAGAGTTTTTTGTTTTGTTTTGTTTTGTTTTTGTTTTTCTTTCCACAGAACGTTTGGACTTGGGAGTAAATGTCGTTTGACATTTTTAGNTCTACTACAGCCTTGGTCCCGCCTGGGCAGAATTGGGGATTCAGGAATCTGTCAAGATTACAACAAGAAAAGTATATGGCAAACTGTGAGCACACAGTGCCCTTATGCTTCCCCTGACTCACCCTGGAATGTTTTCCTCTAACATCTGTTTTGTATTTCTTAGAAGCTGCTATTCCATTCAACTGCAAAAATACTTGAATTGACCCTAGAAATAGAAGGAGAAATAGAAGGAAAGGTATTCCTGTAAACTAGTTCCTTCTCTGCTGTCTTGGAGACCCCACTGTGACCATACCCCCAAGTCCAATCATGCAAATGGCTAATATTCTAATGTATACCAAGAGTAGGGAATTTTGTATTTGTGAACCTTCTGAGATGGGCTATTTGTGACCACAGTAAGAGAGGGAAACCAGGTTCAGGGAAGTGATAGTCACACACATGGTTGGTTACATGACCTCTCATTTTTTCCAAGTCTCCAATCTAGATTTCTTCCTCCTGCCAAAAAAACACCACTCCTCTGAATTCCAAGGCTAAGCTTGTTTTCTGACCCATTGCTTTTCAGGTTTTTGCATCTTTCTCTTTAAGGCCCTTCATTTGGTAAGTTGTCTTTTTTGGCAATACCAGTTCTCACTCAGTATTCACTTTGCTTTCTTTTTTCATTTCTTTTATCACACATCAGTGTCAACTTTAAGACCTGCTTGCTTCTAAGTACCTAGAAGCAGAAAAACATTTTTGACATTTCACTCTCATCATTCAATTATCTTCTGAAAAATCTCTGTAACTAGAAGGAGCCATTGATCCTTCACACCCCCACCCACCTTTTTTGTTTTTAAACAGGTCTAATGTAGCTCAGGCTTGACTCAAAGTCCTTATGTAGCTAAAGATACCTTGAATTCCTCATCCTCCTAATTCCATTGATTCTACCATGCCCAATTTTTTATTTTATGCACACTTTTTTAATAACAATATTTTTGTACTTTATCTCTTTTTATTTGCATATAGTGTAAATACCTATTTGTTGTTTTCATACATTTGATCTGTGTAGCCTTGTCTTTGTTGCTTCATACATTCCTTAGAGCATAAGCTAGAATTTTTTTTTTTCAAATCAGGATTTCTCTGTGTAACAGCCCTGGCTGTCCTGGAACTCACTCTGTAGACCAAGCTGGCTTTGAACTCACAGAGATCTGCCTGCCTCTGCCTCATGAGTGCTAGGACTAAAGGTGTCTGCCATCACATCCNGCTGAGCATCACCACACCCGGCAAGCTAGAATTTTTAAAAAGCAAAAGCAGTAATCATGTTTTCCTTTTCTACTATAAAAATAGTACATGCTTTTTAAAGTATTTTTGGAAAATATAAAAAGTAAGCAGACAGCAAAAAATCACCCATATTCTCACCACCCAGTTACAATCACCACTGATGTGCTTGGGATATCTCTTTTGAATTTTTCCCTCTGAAGAAAAATTTTACACATTTTATATATAATTCTTGTATACTGTTTTTTTCAGCTTATATAATCTTGCTAGCCTATTTACCCTACTTTTAATACTTGCATAATATCCCATTACAGATAATTATGATCATTTACTTAACTTCTCTGTATGAAGGTTTGGTTTTGTTTTTTCTTTCTTTTCTTTTTTTTAAAGATTTATTTATTTATTATAGTGTTCTGCCTGCACACCAGAAGAGGGCACCAGATCTTACTAGAGATGGTTGTGAGCCACCATATGGTTGTTGGGAATTGAACTCAGGACCTCTCAAAGAGCAGCCAGTGATCGTAACCTCTGAGCCATCTCTCCAGCCCCTCTTTTTTTAATTTCCATGAAAGCTTTATTATCAATCTACCATAGATAAACATGAGAATCCAATAACTCCCTCCCCCAAAGAGTAAATTGAATAACATTTAACAAAAAGAGTCAATGCTAGGATAAGGTGATGCATGAAACTGCCTCAAAGGGGTAAAAACAAAAGAAGATAAAAATAAATGTTAAATGAAAAATATCCCATAGGAAAACAAAACAACCAAATCACAACACAGGTTGGGCAGCCCAGCACCTAGGAGATGAAAATATCCACAAAATAAAACAAAAACCCAAAAATGGGCATGGAGAGGCAGAGGGATTAATGAAGCTGTCATGCCCAGATACCAGAGTGAGCTGAAAGCCAACCATGAGATGACAAATTCTTTTGGAAAAGTGAAAGTTGCAGCTAAATATCTGCAGATCAGGATGTCAGATATGCCCCTCCCTGCAGGGTCCGAAGTCTTGTGACATGCCATCTCACCCAGAAGAGAGTATGAGCCACCTCAAAGCTTCCAAAGTTTCAGGGAGCCGGAGGTTAGTATTTTGAAAGAACTCCTCAGGATTCTGTCTAGTTGTCCATCTTGATGGTGCTTGTACAACATTTTGTATTGGCTGAACAGGAGGCTGGGGTGAACAAGCCGGAAAGACTGGGGTAACACGACTGTCACTTGCCTTGTACACCCTGTACCTCAGCTGCATTCTGTAGGCCTTGGACAAGTGCTTGAGCTTTATCTTGTTCTTTCAAAAAATGAATCAAATCTTAAAGTCTCTTTCGGTGAGTTTGAGTCAGTCAACTAGGGCCTTGTGAGTGTCCTTGTTTGGCTCNGGGTCCACCTCCAGGCAGTTTTCTGGCACCTGGTGATGCTCATAGGTAAACCTGGGATGTTGATGACAGCAGGACAAATTTGGAATTCCCTCCATTGGCATTACTTCCATCTTGGCTGCAGCTCACTTGAGTTCAGTTCATCAGTTTTCTGGTTTTTTCCTTAGAAGTGGTTCTTAGAACCAGGTGAGAATAATTTAACACTTTTCAAGAACTCTGTTTTGCCAAGTTGTTTCTCAAAATGCTAATACAAGTATACAGTGACACTTTTAATATTTTATGCCCCTTCATTCTTTCTCTAGTACTGGATTTGTTGTTATACTTGAGTACATTTGTATTAATTTGTACATCTTTAATTATGAGGTTGTGGTTCAATTTTCCATATTTATTGACTATTTTTTTAAAGTTTTTAGATTTATCTTACATGTATTAGTGTTTTACCTACATGTATGTGCATCACATGTATGTCTAGTGCCCAGCGAACTCAGAAGAGGCCATTGAATCCCTGAGGATTGGAGTTACAATGATCGTGAGTCACCATGTTGGTGCTGAGAACTGAATACAGGTCCTCTGAAAGAGCAGCCAATGCTCTTAGCCATTGAGCCATCTCTCCAGCCCATGGTTTTTATTTTCCTATGCACTAATTTATGCTTCACACCTATTCATCTATTGGTTTTACATTTTTCCTAAATTCATTTATATCTTTATATCTACATATATCATTGTAACCTTTCTTTTACTAATTGCAGATTTTTACCAATTTTTTAAAATTTTTCAACATTTTCTTGTTTTTGTTTGTTTGTTTTTTATTTTTCAAGACATAGCTTCTCTGTATAGCGCTGGCTATCCTAGAACTTGCACTGTAGACCAGGATCCAACTACCTTTGCCTCACAAGTGCTAGGACTAAAGGTGTGCACTACCACCATCCAATTTTTTTATATTTTTAACAACCAAATATTTTCTTTTAAAAATCTATCAGATTTGTCATTTTTTCTTTAGAATCTTTCTATTTTTATGATT
>LZPO01027850.1:55491-73188 GCA_001675575.1 Neotoma lepida | reverse complement strand
AGCAGTTCTGTGTGCTGGAGAACGTCTATCTTTTGAAGGGTGCTGCAGCTTTTCCCTGTGAGGTTATCAGCTTAGCTATTAGAGGGGGTGTGGTAATATAAGATGCCACATGGAACTGCTCTGCCATCTTACTGACTGTTAATAAAGCCACACTGCTAGAGTCTCTGTAAAAGGGGACTAAACTTGGTATGCATGTGTATATACATGCAGGTGAACATGCTTGTGTGTGTAGACCAAAGGTCAACCTCTAGTGTCATTCCTCAGTCACCATCCACCAAGAGTTTCTATTGTTGTTGTTTTGAGTCAGGATCTGTCATGGGCCTGGAACTTGACAAGTAGGCTAGGCTAGCCAGCAATCCCTACAGATATACCTGGGTCCACCTCCCCGGTACTGGAATTATAAATGTGAGCCCCTTATCTGGCCTGGTTCTCTTATGTGTGTTCTAGGGATCAAATTCAGGTTCTCATACTTACATAGCAAGCACTTCACTGACTGAGCTATTTCTCTAGCCTAGGATGTCGAGACTCTTATGCAGATTTTATATTCCCAAGGCTGGCCTCTCCATCAAGCTTGCTGGGCATAATCTTCCTTAATTTCATATCTAGAGTGATCTGTGTTTCTATGGCAATATCTATCTTCTTTGGGTAGAGTTCCTGCTGGTATGTATGACAATGGATGCTGCTTCTTCGACATAAACTTACCAGGCTAGTGTTACAATCTCTACATAGAGTAGCCAAGTAGCAAAGAACCTTGGCCTCTCTTGCCAGAGGAACACTTGACTTGAGGGGAGCCGATGGCCTCCCTAAGATACTGTCCCTCCCCATGTGAAAGCTTGCACATGGGCTCTCTTGTCTTTGTGGACCATCCTGTGTACCATGGGTCTTTCTATACTGAGAAACTGAGGCCTTATTACAGCTAGCTCACCATTTGTCATGTCAGAATAAACATACCTGGATCTACCTACCTGTCACACACACCAGGCTCATGGGCTGTTCCTGGACTGTCCCAAGCTTAAAATCTCAAAGTCTCATGTCATTTCAGAGGTTGTATGTGTGCTCTCTTCTGTAGGGTGCTTTAAAGTACTGTGGATGCTGAGTGTTGGAAACATTTTGTATTAGCTACTTGTCTCATTGTTATGGTCCAATAGCAGACAAAAATCAACTTAAGGAAGCAAGGGTTTATTTAGGCTTACAGTTTGAGAAGGGATATAGCTCATTATGACAGGGAAGGTCATGGAGCATGAAGTGGCAGGTCACATGGAATCACCAGTCAGGAAGCAAAGAGAGGACAGGAAATGGGTCCAATGTATACAATTTCAAGGTCCCAACCTTCTCTCCATTTCCACCAGTAAATCTCCACTTCTAAAATGTTCCACAACCTCCCAAATCATAGCCAGGGATCAAATATTCAAACACATGAGCCTGTGAGGGACATTTCACATATAAACAACACATACAAATTTTTTCTCCAACTAAGCACTAAGAGGTTGTGTACACCCAGATATGTAAAAGCTGCTCTTCGTAAACTTCATGTGGCAACTGGGAGTTGGGAGTGCTCCAATGCCCTAGTATATATTGCTGTGGAAGACAATATAAAGAAGCTGACCGATAATGACCATGTAAGACACAGTTCCTCCTTATACACAGGACTCAATGTCACTTGGTGAAGAAACAGAACTGCAGAGTGTGGCAAACTAGTCACTAGCTCAGAGATACTCACTTTCCAATCTAACGTTTCTGAGCAGTTTTATCAATGAACAAGCCATGAAATTCTTCTCACAGGTTTACAGAAAGATTAAATTGTACATGTGAAGCATATAATCAGCTAATTGTGTCTGCTAAAAGTATAAATGACTTAGAAGGAAAACTCTGCTTTACCTGGAACACTGATATATAAAGTAGTTCACACACTGAGCAAATTGTATTGAACTGCTACTAAAAGCCAGGATGACATGACCACTGGGGAGTTAGATTGGAGTGGAGCCAGGTTCTGCAGCCTGAGGCTCACAGTCTTGGTCTCACAGAAGGCAACTTGCATATTAACAAGTCAACATGGTCAATGATATGTCTATAATGGATGCTTTACAGACAGAAATTTCCAGGAGGAGATGATTAATGGTACTTTCAGGAAGGGCTTCCAGGAGGCACCAATTTGCAAACTGTTTCTTTAAGCCTGTGTAAGGGAGACTCCACAAACAGACAGCAAGAAAACTTCACATTACTTGATTATAAATGGGTAACAGCACCTCCATTTTAGCAAAAAGCTATGCATATGACAGATAACCCATGATGAATATTTAATAAGCTCCCACCTCTATTAGGTAACAATAGAAAGGAAAATATGTTCTGGATACTTGTTTCACAATTTTTATTGAAAATAGATTTTTTCACATAATGTATTCCAATTATTTTTCCCTCTTGTATTTCCAATAATTTTCCCTCTTCCAAGTCTTCCCAGATCCTCCCCATCTTCCCACCTACCCAAATCCACATACTTTCTTGCTCTCTCTCATTAGAAAACAATAATGAATAGGCAAAAACTAAAACATTTTTTACCCCCTGAAGCCTGTGTTTGTTTGTGTCTAGCTCCACGTTTGCTGAGGCAGGAAATGTGTCTACCTCATATTCCCAATTAATTCCATAACTTTTTTCTCAGTCATTTTAGACACTGACTTTTCACAATCAAGATTCAGGCTCTTTCCCATCCCTTCACAGAAATCTTCTTCCTGATTTATAAAGTGGGGCTAATGTTAGCTACTTGAGTACATATTTTGGAGAAATCCTTTTATAAATCTTGCAATGCCAGACCGGGGAACCTTCCACCAGTGATAATAGATTTAATCATCCTCAGTCTTATCTGGGTTAAGGACATTCCTGGCATCCTCTAGTCCAAAGAAAAAGAATGTCCACTTTTCATTCGAGAAAAATACATTGTGGGAAGTTATTTAAAAAAAAAAAAGTACAAGTTTCCCTTGGCACTGAGAACTGGAGAGGCAAATCCTAGAGTCACTTACAGCTACACTACACTTCTGCCAGAGTCCTTTCTCTGTGTGCCTTGGGACACTATAAATGCTCTACCACCAAAATGTCTGAAGCAGAAGCTTGATGTAATCAGTTGTGTGTACGTATGTGAATGTGTGCTCGTGTTCATATATGGAGCACACATGTACGCTGGGGTATACATGTATGCACATGTTATCTGGAGGCCAGAGGACAACCTCAAATGTTGTCCCTAAGGCACTGTCCACCTGTTATTGGGATAGGGTTTCTCACCAGGTTGGAATCAGCAAATAAGCTAGGCTGCCTTGCTAGGAATCTGCTTGTCTCCATCTGCTCACACTGGGTTCACAGACTTGGAGCCAGCATTCCCAGTTTTTTTCATGTGGGCTCTGGGAATCAAACTCAGCTCTTTGTGCTCTTAAGGCAAGCTGGGACTCATGCTCTTTGGATTCAAGAAGCCCATTGTCTGCAAAAATAAATCCTTACAAGGCTGTAATTTTGGCCAAAAGCCCGAGATGATAATAGATTAACCCTTAAATTAACCTTTGGCAAAGCAGTTAGCAACCCTAGATTAAATTAACAAACAGTGAGGTAGACTGTTGAAATCACCAGATGAAACTTAGGGAGTTTCACCCTGTTCGTGTAACCCGAATGTAAGTCATTCTGTATAATTAGGTGGTAGAAGATCTAAACAGAGACAAGTAATAATGGCCAGTAGAGCAGAGATGACAAGCCCAGGAAACTCTTCTGCATTCGAATTTCACTTAGTCATATCCTGAAAGAGAGATGAGAGAAATGACCAAATTAATCCTAAAACTTTGGGGTTTCCCTGCATGTCCCATAGAACTGGGGATCAACAAGCTGCTAGCCTGAGTATTATGTTAATTAGATGGTCAGCCCAATTATTTATATTTTATCAAGATAGCTTTATTTTAAAAACAACTTACGTAAAAGGGGGGAGGGATCGAGTACAGGAATGGACAGGAGAGCGATGCGATCCAGCAGAGAAATCTGGCTGTCTGTCTTCCCAGACCTCAACGATCTAGAAACGGCAGGAGGTGGCCAGTCACATAGGCATCCCAAATTTTTAAGGGGCTCGCTGTGAACCACACCCTAGAGGGAGGTCTTAGGCATGTGTCCTGTTTACTTGTTGTCCTAAAGGGGCCCCATAGCCAAAAGCCCAAATAGCTATCCACTACATCTGAGAAATCTCAGGATACATCTGTGTTTCATGGTTTCATATAGGTAATGTTAAAAGCAGACTAAGTGGTCACCTGACCTGCTCTGCCTGCTGCTTCTGTGCCCAAGATTCTCCTTTGCATCTAGGAGTGTGAGGGAAATAGGATCAGTACTGAAGTCGGAGCTGCATCTACTGATTCTTTCCACCCAACCCCCTAACAGTAAGATCCTTCAATAGGAGCCCTTTGTTTGTTTGGCTTGGTTTTTTGAGACGGGGTCTCGTGTATTCCAAGCTAACCTTAAACTCCGCATGTAGTCGGGCATAAAACTGAACTCCTGATCCTCCTGCCTCCACCTCTGGCGTGCTAGGATTACAGATGTGGACCAACCCATCCAGTTTTATGAAGGGCAGGGGATTGGACCCAGGGTTTCATGTATTCTAAACAAGTATTCTACCAAGTAAACTATATCCCTAGACCACAATAAGACCCTTTTACATGGGGCAGAAGGTCTTCCAACCCTATCCTTCCTCTCGTCTGCTTAAAGGACAGCAGCTACTAAGTTCTGCCCAAACCAAACCTTCCCAACTCTCATAGCTTAAGTCCTTTGACAAACCCATAATCTCTCTCATGACCCCATGTTTCTTTCAAGGGAATCAGAAACAACCAATCTTCCATTTCTTCTCTTCCTCCCAGAATCAGGAAGAAGAGAATCTTAAAACACTAAGATAAAAGAACACTGCTTTCTGTGGGGAAAACTACCTGCCTTCTTCTGCTCTTGCCTCTTCAACAGTTGCCATGTTACCTGACAAAGCTTTTTGTGAATTAAAACAGCACCTATGGGTGTGGTTTTGGGTTAGAATCATGTCACCCATAAGCATGTGTGTGCACTTCAAGGTGATCACTGCTGTGGAAAGAGATCATGTGAAAAGTGAGTGGGCAATATACTTCGCTTCAATCATTGTTCCATGGCAACATTACTTGAGAGCATTAACTATGCAATTCCCAGATATTTCTGAAATTAAATTGGGATTGCAGAAAAATTACTGTTATCCATTATTCTCCACTCTAAATTAAATTTGTTATTAAATACTGACATATTAGCTGTGTGATTTTCTATTTTTAATTACATTTACTTATATATTATATTTATGCAGACCTGAAGAAGCAGTAAGGGATAATGGCAATTTTTTTTTTCAGAAAAAAAATTCTGTGTAGTCTTGTCAGGTATATGTGTTTTTCAAATACCAATAATCTAAATCTTCAGTGTGAAATATTCACATCTAAGCTTCACGCTTCATTTGTATGACAGAAAGAAAAATTACTGTAGACATGTTCACATTATGCTATAAATTTTTGTTCAATTAGATGCATGAAAGTTGAAAATAGATTCTGTCATTGAAGTCAGATCTTAAAGTGACAGCTCCCTTCAACTGGCCTTCAGAAGTTAATTTATATTATAATGTTACTAAAGTGTTAGAATTTTGAAAAGTATCCCTTATGCTGCTTTATTTGTTATTGTAATTTAGTACAGTAGCTATTACAATGTTATCCAATCTCATGACAGAAATGAGCATAGATGTGCTGGAGAGATGGCTTAGCCCTGAAGAGCCCTTACTACTCTTTCAGAGAAACTGAACTCAGTTCCCTGCACCCCCACCAAGCAACTCACAGCTTCAACTCCACGGGATCCAATGGCCTCTTTATGCCTCTGCAGAAACCCATATATAGGTGGCATATATTCACAAAGACACACACATACAGATACATTAAAAATAAAAATAATAAACAAATGGGCATAGAAAGCTTCATTACCAGTAGAACAAGATAGAATGTACTTCACATCCAGAATCTTTTTACTGCTCAGAGCATGAGTATATAACTTATATTCTTCCCTTGGGTCTTATATTTCTACTTCACTCACAATGACACCTTAAGGAGCTAGGTACTAAAAATATTGCTGACTGTATCCCCTCTGATCTCAAAGATATTGGTCCCTTCATTGTTTTGGGTATTTTTGTTTGTTTGTTTTGTTGCATGTTTCATTGCTTAATCACTAGCTTATCAGAAAGCCAAAATAACTTGTTATTTAACCATTGCTAGGGAAAATATTCCTAGTGTGATTGTTTAATAACGTGAAATAGGGCAGCATTGGAATTAGGACACCTGCAGGAAAACACTTAAGACTATAACCTCATGCTCATTCTTCCTGTTAAAAGTTTTACTAGTTTGTTTATTAGGCAGTGTCTCAGGTAACCCATGCTGGGCTCAAATTCCCTGTATCACCAAAGATGACCCTGAACTTCTGATCCTCCTGTCTCTACCTCTCAAGTGCTAGGATTACAAATGTGCACTATCATGTCTGGTGTATGCAGTGCTGGGAGGGAACACAAGGCTTCCTCAAAGCTAAGCAAGCATTCTACTAACTGAGCTGCATCCTAGTCCTGTTTCCATTTTGAAATCTGCAAATTCAGGTTTCTTCTGCTGAGAAACACATTAACTATGTGATCTCCTTAACTATTTAACTAAGGAACTATTGTTTAATTCTCAATCAAAGAGATTTATACAGAGAAGGAACAAGTCTGGGATGTGTGAGCATTGTATTGCAGCACATGGAGCCTTCCTGAGTGAGACAAGGATAGATATGGAAAGAACATTAAGAGGTTCCAGCAAAATACTGAGATATGGAGGTCTGAGAAGGATGGAGAAGAGGAAGCAGATACTAGAAGTACCAAAGAGATAAAATCTGAAACTACATAACCTGTTGATTTAGAGGATGGATGAGAATAGGGAAATCAAGAATGGACACACCTGTAATCCCAGCTCTTGGGAGGTGAGGTCAGGAAGATCAGAATATCAAAGTCATCCTTGACTATATATAGTATGTTTGAGGCTAACATGGGCTACTTGACACCCTGTCTTATAAAAGAAAAAAGAAAAAAAGAGTGAGGGAAAATTAGAATTTCTTACCTATGTGTGAGTAACAATGTTACTGGTACCATCACGAATTAGATTAGCATCAGGAGAAAAACTAAGATGAGGTGTCTGTGCGTTCTACCTTTTGAGTGCTGCATAACAAATAACCCTCAAACTCAAGACTATTGTTACCCCAATCTGCACTAAGTACAGTATCATGGGTGACTTTTTCATCTGTTCTCTATGCTGTCAACAGAACTCATGAGACTAGAAGGATGAGGTTCCCCTTTTGGACGGCCAACTCACAGGAATGTAAGCTGGTACTGGGTACCATCCTTGGTGGGCTGTTAGCTGAAACAACTTAGGTGGACTTCCCAAGTGGTTGGTTGCCTTTTCCCCAGCAAGGTATCTGAGGGCCAAAAGTACAAGCTCTACTAGAGGAATACAAATTACTTCCTGCAGCTCGAATATGGCACTGTAGTACTTCCAGCGGATTCCACTGGTCAAGCAGTCATAAAGCTCAGACTCAGAAACAGGGTCACAGTCAATGCCTCTCAGTGGGAGGAATGTCAAATAATTGTGGTCATGTTTTGTTTGTCCATTGTTATTTAGTTTGGCTTTCTATGAGGCACAGGCTAACATGGAAATTTCCACCTTCCTATGTCTACTCCTGAAAACACTGGAATATACATGTGCAAAGTTTTCAAGCTTCCATATGACAAGACATGGTAAATCTCACTATGAGCCAGGTAAATTCAATTTGCAAAGTTAACTTACCAATCTTAAGCCTAGAAAAGAAGTTTTTCTAAAAGATAAACCAACAAAGTCCCATTTACTCTAATTTTAGTGAACTTTATATTCCAGACCTTTTATTTCCAAGTCAAGGCTCTATGTAGAATTTTGAATTCTTTTCTTTAAAAAGTTACTGCAAAATGATATACATTCTGGACCCCATAAAACCCAATCTCCCTCCAAATAAAGTTTAAATCTATGTGTGAGAGAGAGTGACAGAGACACAGTGAAAATGTGTGGTGTAGTAGATATGTATGTATGGATGTGGCTGAGTGTGCTCGTGTGTGTGTGTGTGTGTGTGTGTATCATAGAGGATGACTTCAGGTGTCCTTCTCCATCATTCCTCATATTATCCTCTTGAGATAGGGTCTCTCACTAAACCTAGAGAGTCTGGCAGCCAACAAGCTCCAGTGATCTTCCTGTCTCTGGCCCCCCAATATCTCTGGGATTACAGGCATTCAAGGACACACCTGGCTTTTTATATAGGTTCTAGGGATTCAAGTGCTTATGTTTGCATGGCATGCTCTCTTATTCATTGAGCCATTTATCCAGTCTCAAAGTTTAAGTCCTAAGAATATATGAGATTATCTGAAGAAGCCACATAGAAGAAAGAGGGCAAAGGAAGAGAGGGAAGGCTTGCAAATGTCCACACTCACACCAGTGGAGAGAAAGAGAAAGGAGAACAGGGGTAAGGTTTATAATGAGAATATAGTAAGTGATCACAGCAAGAAGTCTTGGGGTCAAGGGCCTAGAAAAACTCTCACAATAAAGCATGAAGTTCCAGGAAGTAAAGAAAAAAAGTACAATCCTTTTAAGCTCACACCATAGGGATACATTAGTAACTTGTCAAAGCAACTTCAGAGAAAGGAGAAGTGGGTCTCAGTGTGCTCAGAGGAAGACAGTTAGCTGGACAAAGTGGAGATACTGGTTGTTGTGGCACATGCCTATTATCCCAGCATTTGAAGGTATCAGCAATAAGATCCAGAGATCAAAAATCACCTTGCCTCCACTGAAAGTTTAAGGCCAGACTGGACTACATAAGAACCTGTCTAAGAAAAAGACAGAGGTGATGGAGACAGAGAGAGGCAGGGAGGGAGGGAAAGAGAGGGGGAGAGAAAGAAATTTGGCTGGAAAACACCAGAAATTAATAAAGAAGTAACAGGTTGGAAGCTAGAAAAATATGACTCTCTAAAATCACTTTCAACAAATATACAAACCCTGAATAAAGCTATAACTATTAAAGAAATTGAATCAATATTTTGAAACATTCACCATTTCCACAATAAAAACATCAGGCTTAAATGGTGTTATTGAAAAATTCTCCTGGTCACACCCCCCAACTTGAGCAGACATCCCCTACTCTACCACAGGCCACACTTTCCCAGAAGGCCATGTAGCCTGCCCTTGGACCTCCTCCACTCTCCTTGTTCCCTCAGACCCAATCCTCAGGTTTGTCCCTATGCTGTAACAGAACACCAGCTGTAGCTTCCCCAGCTCCCTGTTTAGGCCTCCTCAAGATGCCACAGACCACCTACCCTTGGCTTCCCCTTCCCCCAGCCTCCAACACCAGAAGTATTCCCCCTAAACACACCAGCCCAGCAGGCTAGGAAAACAGGCAACACACAGCCAACACACATAGGCAGATTTTCCTGACTTCTTATTAATTATGAAAGCACAGCCTATAGCTTAGGCTTGTTTCTAACGAATCCTTATAACTTAAATTAACCCACTTCTATTAATCTATGTCTTGCTACGTGGCTCGTGAATGTTACCTCTCCTCCTGGATGTCTTGCCTCCTCTGCAGCTGGCTGGCTACTCTGTCTCTCTTCTTCCCAGAGTCCTCTCTGTACCTGGGAGCCCCACCTATACCTCCTGCCTAGCTATTGGCCATTTAGCTCTTTATTAAACCAATCAGAAAGCACCTTGGCAAAGACACATCTTCACAGTGTACAAAAAGATTATTCCACAAACACACTCTCTGAAAATCCAGAGAGAAAACAGAAACCAAGGAACAAAATACCCACACAATAAAGACAAACCCAGAAATCAGCACCTAGACCTATAATCACCCTAAACCCAGATGCCTAGATGCCAGCAAGAGAACAAAATCAATAACATTCAAGGCAATATGTCTCCACCAAAACCCAGCTATCCTACCACAGCAGGCCCTGATTATTCCAACATAGCTGAGGCACAAGAAAAAGACCTTGAAACCAAATATGTGAAGATGATAGAGGTCCTTAAAGAGAAAATGAATAAATCCCTTAAAGAAATCCAGGAAAACACAAACAACTGTACAAAATGAAGAAATCCCTCAAAGAAAGTAAGGAAATCATGAACAATTAGAAGAAATGAATAAATCCCTTAAAGATAGCCAGAAGAGTCAAGAAAAAAAACAAGCAAATGGGTGAAGGAAATGAATAAAATTTTCAAGATAGAAATAGAAGGAATAGAGAAAACACAAACTGTGGGAATTTCGGAAATGCAAAATTTAGGAATGGGAACAAACACTACAAGAGGCAAGCTTCACCAACAGCATACAAGAGATGAAAGAGAGAGTTTCAAGCATTGAAGGTATGATAAAAGAAATGGATATATCAGTCTAATAAAAATATTAAATCTAAAAAATTCCTGACACCAAAACATCCAGGAAATCTAGGACTCTATGAAAAGATGAAACCTAAGAATAATAGGAATAGAAGAAGGTGAAGAATCCCAGCTCAAAGGCCCAGAAAATGTTTTTAACAAAACCATAGAAGAAAATTTTCCTAACCTAAAGAAAGACATGCCTATAAAGGTACAAGAAGCTTACAGAACACCAAATAGATTGAACCAGAAAATCAAGTCCCTTGTCTCATGATAGTCAAAATACTAAACATATAAAACAAAGAAAGAATTTTAGAGGCTGCAAGGGGAAAAGGCCAAGTAACATATAAAGAAAGACCAATTAGAATTATACATGACGTCTCATTGGAAACTGTAAAATCCAGAAGGGCTTGGACAGATGTGCTGCAGACTATAAGAGACTATTATACCCAGCAAAACATTCAATCACCAGAGATAGAGAAAATAAGATATGCCATTATAAATTTAAATTTAAACAATATCTATCTATGAATTCAACCCTACAGAAGGTGCTACAAGAAAAACTCCAACCCAAGAAGGTTAACTAAACCTATGAAAACACAGGAAATAATTAATCCCACACCAGCAAAACTAAAAGAAGGGAAGCATGGAAACACATGTGTACACATACATACATACATACACACACACCACCAACAACAACAACAACAAGAACAACAACAAAAAAATAACAGGAATTAACAATCATTGGTCATTGATATCTCTCAATATCAATGGCTTCAATTCCACAATAAAAAGACACAGACTAACAGAATGGATGAGAAAACAGGATCTGTCCTTCCACTGCATACAAAAAACACACCTCAAAATGAAGGATAGACATTACCTTATGATAAAGGTTTGTCAAAAGATAATCCATGCAAATGGAATGAAGAAGCAAGGTGGTGTAGCCATTTTAATATCTAACAAAACAGACTTCCAACCAAAATTAATTGAAGAGATAGAAAGATCATTACATACTCATTAAAGGAAAAACCCACCAAGATGACATTTCAGTTCTAAACACTATGCCTAAAACACAAGTGTACCCAATTTTTAAATGAAATACTACTACATCTTAAATCACATATTGATCCTCACACACTGATGTAGACGAAAGTTTGTCCGGTCTCGGTCTCTGTCCCGCCCGGCTCCCACGGCGCTTAGACCCAAATAAACATACAGAGGCTTATATCATTTTTAAACTATGGCTCTGGCAGGCTTCTCACTAGCTAGCTCTTACATCTTAAATTAACCTATTTTATAAATCTATGTTGCCACGTGTTCCACGTGGCTTTACCTGTGTGCTGTTACATGCTGCTTTGTAGATGGCAGAATGGCGACTGGCTAGCTCTGCTCTTTGCTTCTCTCCCCCTAGTTTGAATGTCCCGCCTAACCTTATTCTGCCTCACCATTGGCCAAACAGCTTTATTTATCAACCAATCAGAGCAACACATTTTTAGAAAGACATTCCCATCACACTGATAGTGGGATACTTCAATACCCCATTCTCACTAATGGACAAGTCATCCAGACAAAAACTAAACAGAAAAATATTGCAGCTAACAGACACCCAAAATGCAAAAGAACATACCTTCTTCTCAGCACCTCACAGAACTTTCTCCAAAATTGACCAGATATTCAGACACAAAGCAAGTCTTGATAGATACAAGAAAATTGAAATAACTCCCTGCACCCTATCAGACCACCATGTATTAAAGTAGGACATTAACAACAACAGAAACAACAGAAAGCTACAAACTCATGGAAACTAAACAACTCTATTGAATGAAAAATGGGTCAAGACAGAAATAAAGAAAGAAACTAAAACTATAGAATTCAATGAAAATGAATATAGAACATACCCAAACTTATGAGACACAATGAAAACAGTGTTAAGATGAAAGTTCATAGAATTAAGTTCCTACATAAAAAAAAAAAAAAAATTGGAGAGATCTCATGCTAGCAACTTTACAGCACATCTGAAAGCTCTGGAACAAAAAGAAGCATACACACCTAAGAGGAGTAGATGACAGGAAATAATTAAACTGAGTACTGAAAGCAATAAAATAGAAACAAAGAGAACAATACAAAGAATCAAGGAAATGAAGAGTTGGTTCTTTGAGAAAATCAACAAGATAGACAAACTCTTATTCAAGTTCACTAAAAGACAAAGAAAGAATATTCAGATTAACAAAATCAGAAACAAAACAGGGGACATTGAGGAAACCCAGAGAATCATAAGGACATACTTTAAAATCTTGTACTCCACAAAATTGGAAAATCTAAAAGAAATAGATAATTTTCTTGGTTGGTACCACTTACGAAAGTTAAATTAAGATCAGATTGTTATAAAATATTATTTTAAGGCGTGTCGCTTTTTTTATTTTGCATTTGTTTAACTCTGTGAAGCCTGTCTAAAACACTTAATAGTCTAATAAAGAACTGAATGGTCAATGGCAAAGCAGGAGAAAGGATAGGTGGAGCTGGCAGGCAGAGAGTATATATAGGAGGAGAAAACTAGGAGGAAAGAACTAGGAGCCAGAGAAGGAGGTGGACTGCAGGGGCCAGCCACCCAGCTACACAGCAAGACATGGAGTAAGAGTAAGATTCACAGAAGTAAGAAAAGAGAAAAACCCAAAGGCAAAAGGTAGATGGGATAATTTAAGTTAAGGAAAGCTGACTAGAAACTAAGCCAAGCTAAGTCTGGGTATTCATAATTAAGAATAAGCCTCTGTGTGTAATTTACTTGGGAGCTGGGTGACAGTCCCCTCAAAAAAGAGTAAAACTAACTAACAACATCAGATAAACAATTTAAATAGATCTATAATTCCTCATGAAACAGAAGCAGTCATTAAAAGTCTCCCAACCAAAAAAAAAAAAAAAAATCCCAGGGTCAGATGGTTTTAGCACAGAATTCTCTCAGATTTCCAAAGTAGAATTAAGGCCAATACTCCTCAAATTACTCCACAAAATTGAAACAGAAGGAACATAGCTCACTTAATTTTATGAGGCCACAGTTACCCTGATACCCAAACTACATAAAGACTCAATAAAGAAAATTAGACTAATTTCCCTTATGAACATAAATGCAAAAATACTCATTAAAATAGTTGCAAATTGAATCCAAGAACACACCAAAAAAATCATCCACCGTAATCAAGTAGACTTCATCTCAGAGATGCAGGGATGGTTCAACATAGGAAAATCAGTAAATATAATCCTCCATATAAATAGACTGAAAGAAAAAAACCACATAATCATATAATTAGATGCCAAAAAAGACTTTGAAAATATCCAATACCCCTTCATGATAAAAGTCCTGGAGAGATCAATGATACAAGGGAATATCTAAACATAATAAAGGCAATTTACAGCAAGACAATAGCCAGCATCAAATTAAATGGAGAGAATTCGAAGCAATTCTACTAAAAATCAAGAACAAGACAAGGTTGTCCACTCTGCTGATATCTGTTCAATATAGTACTTGAAGTTTTAGCTAGAGCAATAAGACAATTGAAAAGATTAGGGGAATATAGATTGGAAAGGAAGAAGTCAAAGAACTGTTATTTGCAGATGATATGATAGTATACATAAGTGACCCTAAAGATTCCACCAGGGAACTCCTACAGCTGATAAACACTTTCAGTGAAGTGGTTGGATACAACATTAACTCAAAAATATCAGTAGCCCTCTTAAGTACAAATGACAAATGAACTGAGAAAGAAACCAGAGAAACAACACCCTTCATGATAGCCTCAAATAATATAAAATATCTTGGAGTAACTCTAATCAAGCGAGAGTCCTGTTGATTAAAAACTTTAACTCTTTGAAGAAAGACATTGAAGAAGATATCAGAAGATGGAAAGATCTCCCATGCTCATAGATTGGAAGGATTAGCATAGTAAAAATGTTGCTATCAAAAGCGATCTGCAGATTCAATGCAATCCCCATCAAAATTCCAACACAGTTCTTCACAGACCTTGAAACGACAATTCTCAACTTCTTACAGAAAAATAAAAAACCCAGAATAGCTTAAGTAATCCTGAACAATAAAAGAACTGCTAGATGTCCCACCATCCTTGATTTCAAGCTGTACTACAAAGCTGTAGTAATAAAAACTGCATGGTATTGGCATTAAAACAGACAGGTTGACCAATGGGATCAAATTGAAGACCCATACTTAAATCTACACACCTGTGATCACCTGATCTTTGATAAAGAATCCAGGAATACACACTGGAAAAAGAAAGCATATTCAACAAATGATGCTGGTCAAACTGAATGTCTACATATAGAAGAATGCAAATAGATTCATATTTATTCATATTTATCACCCTGCACAAAGCCCAAGTCCAAATGGATTTGGATCTCAACACAAAACCACACACACCGAACCTGATAGAAGAGAAAGTGGAGAATAACCTTGAATGCATTAGCACAGAAGGAGAGTTTCTGAACAAAACACTGATAGTGCAGGCCTTAAGATCAACAATTAATAAATGGGACCTCAAGAAACTAAAAAAACTTCTGTAAGGCAAAGGATCCCATCAATAGGACAAAACAGCAGCCTACAGAATGGGAAAATATTTTTACTAACTCCACATCTGATAGATGACTAATATACAAAATATATAAAGAACTCAAGAAACTTGATATAAAAAACATCCAATTTAAAAATGGGATACAGCCGGGCAGTGGTGGCGCACGCCTTTAATCCCAGTACTCGGGAGGCAGAGGCAGGTTGATCTATGTGAGTTCGAGGCCAGCCTGGGCTACCAAATGAGTTCCAGGAAAGGCGCAAAGCTACACAGAGAAACCCTGTCTCGAAAAACCAAAAAAAAAATAAAAAAAAAAAAAATAAATAAATAAATAAAAATAAAAATGGGATACATATCTAAACAGAGAATTCTCAAAAGGAAACTCAAATGGCCAAGAAATAAAGAAGTGATCAACATCCTTTGCCATCAGGGAAATGCGAATCAAAACTACTTGGGGATTCCATCTTACACCTGTCAGAAGAGCTAAGATCAAAATCACAAGTGACAGTTCACACTGATGAGAATGTGGAGCAAGAGGAACACTCCTCTATTGCTTGTGGGAGTGCAAACTTGTACAGCCACTACAGATAGCAATATGGCTGTGTAGCATGCTTTTTTGGACCACCAGCCCCCAAATCACAATGCAGAGACTTATAATTAATTATGAAAGCTCAGCATTACCTTAGGCTTGTTTCTAACTAGCTCTTAAAACTTAAATTAACCCATTTCTAATAATCTATGTGCTACTACATGGCTTGTGGCTTTTACCTCTCCTTCTATATGTCTTACTTCCTCTGCATCTGGCTGGCAACTCCACCTTTCTTCTTCACTCTCTCTCACCAGAAGTCCCACCTAACTTCTTCAAGCCTAACTATTGGCTATTCATCTCTTTATTAAACTAATCAGAGTGACACATCTTCATACAGTGTAAAAGAATATTCCACAGCACAGCAGTTCTTCAGAAAATTGGGAATTGACCTACCTCAAGACCCAGCTGTATATACCACTCTTGGGCATATACCCAAAGGAGAATCTGTCCTACTACAAGGACACTTGCTCAGCCATGCTCATTGTGGCTTTATTCATTATAGTCAGAAACTGGAAACAACCTTGATGCCCCTCAAGCAAAGAATGGATAAAGAAAAATGTAGTACTTTTACACACACAATGGAGTATTACTTAGTTGTTTAAAAAAAATGACATCATGAAATTTGTAGGCAAATTGATGGAACTAGAAAAAAAATTCATTCCTGAGTGAGATAACCAAGACCCAGAAAGACAAATATGATATGTATTCACTTATAAGAGCATGTTAGATGTTAAGTAAATGATAACCAACCTACAATCCACAGACCCAGAGAGGTTAGGTAAAGAGGACATTTCTAATGGAGAACCATAAATCTCCCCAGGAAGGGGGAATAGAATATATTTTGTAGGTGGGCTAGGGGCTGTGGGGATGGGAGTGTGAGGGATCAGGTTTGGGGGAGATGAGATGGAAGGAGAGAGTATGAGGAGAGATGGATGGAAACCTAATGCAATGGAAACTTCCTGGAATCTTTAAGCGTGACCCCAGTGAGGACTCCGAGTAATAGAAAATATGGAGTCTGAACTGATCATCTTTTGTAGAGAGTCAAGGGTTCCAGTGGTGGGACTGGGGTGCATTTAGTTGAGTTGTTTGCCAAGGGGGTCCTGTAGAGATCACCAAACAACCCAGGCTGATGCTCAGAGAGAGGGTTGCTCTCCAAAAACTGAGAGGGGGGGCCCCATTGCTAAGGACAACATCCACATAGCTCATTGAGTGTAGAGAGGTCAAGCTGGTACCTTCATGGAGTCTTCATCCCTATGTTCTAGTCTCTTTGGCTTGGGAAGGTACTCTGCAGACTATGGAAAGAGAAACCTGGACACCAACCCAGCCACAAAATCTTCCACTTACAATCTATCCTACCTGCAAGATGTGTCAAGGCAACAGTGGTGCAGAACTTGTGGAAGTGAATAACCAAGGTCTGGTTTAACTTTAGGCCATGCCACAAAAGGAAACTCATACTCAACACTGTTTAGAATGACCAGGAACCAGAGACTGGATAGCCCAGACACTTAGGGTAGAACCAAACATAACTGACAAAAATAATAATTAATGAAATTATTCCTAATGATATTCTACTATAGCATAGATCAGTGCCTTGTCTAATCAATATCTAAAAGGATTCCTCCATTAGCAGACGGGAGCGGGTGCAGAGACCCTTAGCCAGACATTATGCAGATAGTCTAAATTGGAGGCCTCCAATGGGTCCCTCCCCTCAGAGCTTGGGGAACCCCATGGAAGAGGGGGAGGAAAGATTGTAAGAGTCAGAGGGGATTAAGGACATCAGGAGAACATGGCCCACTGAATCAACTAAGCAGGACTCACATGGGCTCACAGAGACTGAAGCAGCAAGCATGGGACCTGCATGGGACTTCACCAGGTGCTCTGTATATATGTTATGGCTGATAGCTTGGTGTTTTTGTGGGACTCCTAACAGTGGGAGCAGGTATGTCTCTGACTCTTTTGCCTGCTTTTGGGACTCTTTTCCACCTATTGGTTGTCTTGTTCAGCCTCGATAAGAGGGTTTTGCCTTGTCTTATTGTATCTTGTTTGTCATGTTTGG
>LZPO01027850.1:37858-55418 GCA_001675575.1 Neotoma lepida | reverse complement strand
GGGAGGAATAAAGGAAGGGGAAGCTGTGGTTGGGATGTGTTGTATGAGAGAAGAATCTATTTTCAATTAAAAAAACTTACCCCAATTTTCTAAGAAAAAATCCAAAGAAGAGAAAGATGAAGAGGAGGCAGGAAGAGGAAGAGGAGGAGAAGAGAAAATAGATCCCTTACACCATTTTACATAAACAGCACAGTGAAGACAGTGGAAGGAGGATTTGCAGGCCATCTTTGTTGGTGAAGAAAGAAGTTAAAATCAGAAACAAAGTCATAGGGTGGTGTACATGTTTAATTCCAGCACCCAGGGGACTAAGACAGAAGGGTTGTGGATTCCATGCCAGCCTGGGCTGTAATAGACTTTGCTTCAAAACAAAAAAATTAATAATAAATAAATTTCAGCAAAATCAAATATTCTGTGATTGAGTGGTAGCTATCAGAGGAATGCAGAAATAGTTCAATAGTAGGAAAATGTATCATGAATCAACACAATAATGGATCTAAAAAGAAAATCCTATGACCAGTTCAGTAAATGCAACCAAAAATATATGATAAAATTCAACATAAAACAAAGTCCTACCAAAAGTAGACTATTCCAGGGGTGGTGGCACATGTCCATAGTTCCAGCCTTTCAGATGTAGAGGCAGGAGGATCAGGAATTCAGGCAACATAGCCAATTTAAGATCGCACTGGGCTACATGAGATCCCCTATCAAAAAGGAAAAAAAAAAAAGGAGAAGGGGGAGGAAGAAAAGCAAAGTGAAGAAAATGGGGCAGGAAAGGAAGAGCCCTTACTATTTGCAATTGCATACATATACTCAGTGTTCTTTGGTCAAAGTGCCCCCTAATTATCCCTTTTCATCTCCCCTTCCCCCTCCCAATTCCTTCTTCTTTCCAAGTTCCTTTTCTACTTTCATGAGTTATATGTATTTGTGTGTACACATGTGCATGAATTCATGTGTGCTTATGTGTGCATACATGTGTGTGTTTGTGAGTGTGTGTGTATTTAACAAGGGTTGTCTACATGACATTGGGGGTATTTTCGTGAGTGGGGCTACATACTAGTGTTCCCCTCCAACCTTTATAGTCTATGGCTCTTCTGAAAGGGGTAGGGCCTAATGAACTCCTCCCTCATCCATGACAGTATGTTGATATGCAGTCTTGTATAGAGTGCCACTGTTGCCATGAGTTCACAGGTGCAGAAACCATGTCATGTTCAGAAGACAGTATTTCACAACATTCCTTCCTGTTCTCAGCTTTTACACTGTTTCTGGTCTCTCTTCTATAATGTTCCTGAGTCTTGTGGGGTGACAGATATTCCATTTAGGACTGAGCACTCAGCAGGCACTTGTTCATAGTACATTGGCTAGTTACTAATCTCTGCATTAACTGCCATCCACTGCAAAGAGAAATTTCCCTGATCAACGTTGACAGCAGTGATCTATGATGTAAACATAACATTTAGAGGACAGGCTGACATCACATCTACTTAGCAAGCAGTAGTAACTTTGCATCAGGGCCTGTTACCTCCTCAGCCACAGGCTTAGACCAGCTTTACAGTGCCAGGTTGTGGGAACCCACAGAGGTTTCCTAGTAAGAACTCACTCAGTGTCAGAGAATCTGAGCTTGCTTTACCCGTCAGGGCTGCATAAGGAGATGATTCGACCACGGGCATGTTTACCAGGTGTTTGGAAGGGTCTTGGTTGTATGGTGTGCTTTGATCTTGCAAGAGGGAGGTCTTTTGCCTCTCCTCTTGGCATATTATCAAAAGCCCTTCTGAATAAACTTCGAGGCTGTTGGGTATTGATCCAGGCCCTCTTGAAGCTATCCTACATTGCTGTCTTTCTTCTTGTTGGCTAGTTCTCTCTTTCTATCTGATATTTTCTTATCCCTCTCTCCTCCTCCTGAGAACCCTAGAAAAGGTGGGAAAGGTAGGAGCTGGACTCCCACAGTCCTCCACACCAGGTGAGTTCCTCTGCTGCAGTGGGTCTGTCACCCCTAAGCACCATGCTCCAATTGCGCATCTTGCCTGTCAGTTTTGTACTGTAGTTCACAGGATCCAGAGCTGGGTAAAACCATTGCTGACTTTCACTGGTATCTTTTTAAATCAAAATCTGTGGAGATAGAGGTGGACATGGTAAATTTCTATAGTTTCCCCCAAAGTTTGTTATCTTCAGCCAAAGTTGAGAGCCATTGCTCTCTATCTTCTCCCTAGAGGATATCATGAATGCCCTTGGATCCAATTACCTAACACAATGGCTTCAAAATCTGTATGCCTTGCCTCAAGTTACTGGCTAATTGCAAATGTTTCCTACCCACCTGTTGAGGCTTCATTGTCTCTTGGCAGCCCTGTGCTTAACCAAAGGCCCAAGGCACCTTCTCATGGCCTCATGCCTGTGCCACAACCGCATTTCTTGTCTCCCATCAGCAGACTTTATACAAGTTGGGGCTCTGATTGTCTCTGGGTGGCATATGAATTTGAAGCAGTTTCTTAAATCTACCTTAGCTAGCAACATAGTTGTTTTTACATGAGTGACACTATCGTGCAGGAAAGATCAAGAGTTGTATCTAAATAAGTGCAGCAGAGGTACAGGAGCAAGAAGTCCGCACCATGTTGATACTGTTGATTTTTATGGGTAGTTCCAGCTCTGGGGAGGCAGAGAAAAGCAAATCCTTGGAATGCACTGCTCAGCCAGCATATCTTACTTGGGAAGTTCCTTGTCTGTGAGAAATCTATCTCAAAAAATGAAAGGAAGGGGAGAGATGGAGAGATGGCTTAGTCATCGAAGTGCCTGGCCTGTTAGCATAAGGACCTGAGTTTGGATCTGAAGCACCCAGGAGAGGAATTGGGTTCAGTGACATGTGCCTATAATCCCAGTGTTGGGGAGGTAGAGACAGGAGCTTGCTGGACAGTTTATCTAGCAAATCTGTGAGCTCCAGGACAAGTGAGAAATACTACATCAAAAATAATGTGGCATATAATTGAGGAAGACACCTTCATCAATCTCTGGCTTCCACATGTACATGTACACATTCACACAAAGATGTACACTCATGTACACACACACACACACACACACACACACACACACACACACACACACAGTGGTTTTTGCCTGAGGGAATGACACCACTGGTTGTCCTTTGGCCTCCACACAGAAGCACACATATATACATCTGAATACACATGCACATCTGCACACTAAAAAAGGAAAAAAGATTTATGGGTGTAATGGCATAGGAGGTAGAAGATGTGTTAGAGTCAGCCTGCACTGAAACATGATTTGAAGTAAGCCAGAGCTCCCACCTGCAGAGGCTGGGTATCCATGGCAAGGACAGTCCATCCCAGTATAAATACTCTCTTAGCAACATTGCACCAAAGCAATTTTCCCTGCTGTTCCATTTGTACTAAGGGGTCTAAAAGGACTCCTCCAACTCCCACCACCATAAGAATGAGGAGCGAAATCTTCTCATACTCTGAAACTCACATCGTGAGAAGGGACTTTCCTGCTCTGTGAGAGATGGGAATCCCCTCCACAGAGGCATCTAGAAAATCAAGTGTATCCTTCCATATTGAGGGAACTGATCTTGCCTCCCACCACTTCTAACCTGTCATAGGAGATATTCATTCTTTCGGGGATGTACAGGAACTGATTGTGTATGTACCAGTCAGAGTTCATCCTCTGTGCTATTTCTCAGGAGCCATCTATCTACCTTGTGTGTTTTTTACTTATTATTATTATATTGCTTGTGTATGGGGGGAGGCACATGTGTGTCATAGCATCTGTGGAAATCAGAAGACAAATGGCAGAGCAGGTGCTCTCCTTCTGCCTTTATGCAGGTCCCAGGGTTTCAAATCAGGTGGTTAGGCTTGCAGCATGTGTTTTTAACACCCCTAAGCTCCATCAGTGCCCCACTTGGATTATATAAAATAGTGTCTTTCATTGGCACCTGGGGTTTAACAATTCAGCTAGGCTGCCTGGACATCAGACCAGAGGTCTCCATTTCCTGAATGTTGGAAAGGAGCTTTTTTTATGGGTGCTGGGAGATGCACTCAGGTCCTCAAGCTTGGGTCACAAGCACTTTAATGAACTGAACCACCTCCCCAACCCACAATTCACCTTTGATCTTGTGTCAAAACAACACAGAATAGCACTGTGAATTTTTCTCTTCTATGGGACCCACCTTCTTCAATAATCTGCTACCACCGAAACCTAGGTAAGCAAAGGGAATGCCCTGGAGAACATAACGAACCTGGCCTCTGTTCCCTTACTCTCTCAGGTTTCTGGGACCTGGCTTTCGACAGGCAAAAGGTGAAGGTGAGTAGGAGATCGAACTCCCTTGGGAGACTGCCAGGGAAAGCCGCCTACTCAAACCTCAACAGAGGCCAAAGTGTGAACAGGGCATCACTTGAAGATCAGCGGAAAGGTTCTGCGTGTCCCAGCACGGCGGCGGAGCTGGCTCTGCTGCCACTGGGATCGGATGGCTAAGCCTATTCATTTCGCCACTTGTATTCATTAGATTAAAATGATTTAATTAACCAGTGAAGTGTGGGCTTATTTGGGATGCAGCATCACCCCTTCATGTTTTGATTGTGTCCATGCATTTAAAGCTCAGGGTTGGAGGAGGAATATTTTTATTCCCATTGCAATCTTCTAGAACCAATTAAATACTGTTTTCTCTTGTTGCCCACTTCATTCTCATTGCTTTGGGGCTGCATAATAGGAAAGAACCCACTTTAAAAAATCCCTGTGCTGTGAAAAGCTGTGGGGAGTGTCACAGTTCCTGCAGCCTAGAAGTTCATTTTCAGTATTAGACTAAAAACAGTATTGATGAATGAACAAATTCATTGCACACCCAAATCTGGTCCTGTCTTTTAACAAGTCTGTGCCCTTAGGAAAGACGACCTTGCGGAAACACAGTCTAGATCTTTTCGAATTATGCCTATCTAAAACAGGCAAAAAAGTGAACAGAAACCTCTGGAGGCTGGGGATGCACTCAGTGGTGGAGCCCTGCCTGGCTCCAACAAGGACCTGGGTTCTATCCTCAACACTTCAAAACAAACAAAAACAGCATAAAAAAGAAATAAAAAAGGTGTTCCAGTGTCCTACAAACAATAAGTATATAAAAAATAAAAATCCAAACAAATAAACTAAGGAATAGTTGGGCTGAGGATATGGCTTAGTTGGTAGAGTACACACTTAGCTTTTTCAAAGCTCTGGGTTTCATCCTAGTACTACATTAACCAGGTGAGATATCTCATTCCTATAATCTCACACTTGAGAGGTGAAGTCAGAAGGATCAAATCAGAAGTTTAAGGTCTAGCCTAGGTGCCTAAGACCTAAGACCCTATCTCAAAAAAATCTTATTGATTTGATTTTTTTATGATTTACAACCCAAGTTTTGCAAATGTCCTCAACATTAATGTCTAATGCTTCTTAGCCAAAGGAAGTCCCCTTCTCTCAGAAATCCCCTCTGTATCTTTCCAGACAACTTTCCCTTCATTCATCCTCCCACAACCTTCTTAGGGCCATCTTCCTGATTAAGATCTCAGATGTCATCGTTTAACAGCTGCTAAAATCCTGTCCTCCTAAGAGATGCTTCCAATCTACATTTCTTATTGGGTATCACCATGAAGTTCCTGAGTCCTCACAGAGCAAACATACATCTTCACCAGTAGATTAAAAGGTTCTAATTGGTCAATTGTCCTTTACCATTACTACACAATGAAAGACCACATCATTGAGACAGAGAAATCTGCCCAAGTATTAGAGACCATTTATCCCCTCAGCCAGTCTGGCAGCAGCAGCACTTGGTGCGGCATTTAAGAAAATATGGAACTCAACATTAGCTATTTCAGTGGCTTTGAGGAAGGACAGTACAGCATGTCTGCCTGTCTTCACTGACAGGAAGCTATCTTCACTGTTGTTGGGTTATCTATACCATAAGAAAACACCAGACAAAGATCAAAATTCCCACATCATACGCATCATATCAAGGACATCAGAAAATGTCTCTCTGCTCATGGAAGCAAGGTCCCAGGGCTTTGTTATCATAGAGTGTTTATCAAAGCCATCTCAATTCTTTGCCAAGTAAGTCAGCTTCTATTGCTGTCTTGATGAATTTTAGGACTCATGGACATCTAGTTCCACATGTAACAGCAGCCCCAGGATCAGTTCCTATGCATATCCCTCAAATGCAGAATAGGGCCTACCTAGAGAAGTTGGTTGTCCATCCATCAATCCATTTATATTTATGCTATTTCTATTTTTATTTATGAATGACTTACAGTGCATTGTATTGGGCACTGAAGTAACTCTCATAAGCAAAGCAGGCATGAACTCCATACTATGAACACCAGCTCCTTCCTGACCTGTACCCAAACTTAAAAATCAGGATAGCTGTGTCCATGCTAATTAGTCACCAAAGGCAGCTGGAGCCATTTGCTGATAATGATGGTCAGTGCTCTGATCTCTTATATAGCACTGAAGAATCAGGCAGGGTAGGAGACAGGGGTTTGTACAGAGTGCCTGCTTCTGGATTTTATTTAACAACCTATGGCCAACTCACCTCAAGCATAGAAAGCACATAATGACCACAATAACAGTTGCAGCTAAGAGACACACTGATAACTTGACTGGATATTTTGATATGTCTAAAAATTGTGTGGGAGAGGGTCTCTAGAAAAAGAAATGCATGGTGGAGGGAGGGGGCAGCAAGATTGCTCAGTGGGTAAAGGAGCTTGTTGCTAAACCTGATGGCCTGAATTTGATGCTTAAGACCCATATATTAGAAGGAGAGAACCAACACCTACAAGATGTCCTCTAACTACCACCATGAGCCCTGGCATGCACCACACAGACACAATAAATAAATGTTATGTTTTGTTTTCAAAGTGAGGCCTGGAGGTAGTGACAAATCACTTTTTTTTTTAAGAAAAAAAAGAAATTTACAAGAAGAATATATGTTTCTTTCCAATTCAAAGGTTGTTATTAGATTTACATGCAAATACATTGGACTTAAGATCTTACTATTCCTCTATCTTGAGGCTTCAAAAGGAAAGGGGAAAGAAACAGAAGAGAAGGGAAAGGAAAGGAAGAAAAATTGACATATCTCAGAAGTCAAATCAATAAGTCAGTCAAGCTCTGTTGCTGTATAAGCTTTTTCCTGAGGTTAGCATGGCACCATACTGCAGGATATGTAACAAGAATCCAATAAGAAAGACATCTGATGAGCAAGCTAAGACAAATAATATTTGAGTGTGCTGAGCAACTACAGTGGAGTCTAGTTGTCCAGCAACTGTGGAAGGTGTTCTTTAGATGCTGCTGACCTACTAAAGACTCTCCTGGTATTACAGAATATTTGTTTAACTATACAAAAATATGTTGCATTTGTTTCACTATGTAAACATATGTTGCATTTGTTTGTTTTGCAAAATATTTGTCTAACTATGTAAAAATGTGTTGCATTTGTTTAATTATGTAAAGATGTATTGCAGTTTTACCTTGCCTGCCTAAAGCACCCAATTGGTCTAATAAAAAGCTGAACAGCCAATAGTGAGGGAGGAGGTATAGACAGGACTTCTATACAGGGAGAGTGAGTACAAGGAATTTAGGCTCAGGAGAAGAAAGAAAAGAGATGCCAGGGAGATGCCAGGGGACAACCAGACAGACATGCAGGAAGCAGGAAAGTAAGACATACAGAATGAAAGAAAGGTAAAAGGCCTCAAGGCAAAATGTAGATGAACAGAAACAGGTAAGAGCTAATGGGACCTGCCAAAGCTAAAGCCAAGCATTCATAATTAATTATAAGTCTTCACATCTTTATTTGGGAGCTGCTTGGTAGCCAAAAGAAAATTCCAACTACATCCTAACCTAATCTCCTTTCTCCAGGCTTCAGTTCTTGCAACCATCTACACTGTTCCCAAAGTAAAAGGGAGGAAGTGATAAGGACTGGATCTGTGTTCCCCAAAATCCTATGGAGAATCTGAATCTCCCACACAATGGCACCTGGAAGGATAGCTAAAAGAATCCTGGGCAATAAAGCAACCTCTGGAGGCATCACCATCCCTGACCTCAAGCTCTACTATAGAGCTATAGTAATAAAAACAGCTTGGTACTGGCATAAAAACCGACATGTGGACCAATGGAATCGAATTGAAGACCCTGACATCAGTCCGCATATGAACACCTGATTTTTGACAAAGAAGCCAAAACTGTACAATGGAAAAAAGAAAGCATCTTCAACAAATGTTGCTGGCAAAGCTGGATGTCAACATGTAGAAGATTGCAAATAGATCCATATTTGTCACCATGCACAAAACTCAAGTCCAAGTGGATCAAAGACCTCAACATAAATCCAATAACACTGAACTTGATAGAAGAAAAAGTAGGAAGGTCTCTTGAACACATTGGTACAGGAGACCACTTCCTAAATATAACACCAGTAGCACAGACACTGAGAACAACAATTAATAAATGGGACCTCTTGAAACTGAGAAGCTTTTGTATGGCAAAGGACACAGTCAATAAGACAAAACGACAGCCTACAGAATGGGAAAAGATCTTCACCAACCCCACATCTGACAAAGGGCTGATCTCCAAAATATATAAAGAACTCAAGAAACTAGACATCAAAAAATTGAACAATCCAATTAAAAAACGGGCTACAGAGCTAAACAGAGAATTCTCAGAAAAAGAATCTCAAATGGCTGAAAGACATTTAAGGAAATGCTCAACATCCTTAGTCATCAGAGAAATGCAAATCAAAACGACTCTGAGATACCACCCTGTCTCTTATACACATCTAGATGTGTATAAGAGACAGGTTGGTGGGAGTGCAAACTTGTACAACCACTGTGGAAATCAGTATGGCGGTTTCTCAGAAAATTGGGAATCAATCTTCCTCAAGACCCAGTGATACCACTCTTGGGTATATACCCAAGAAATGCTCAATCATAACACAAAGATACATGCTCAACTATTTTCATAGCAGCATTATTTGTAATAGCCAGAACCTGGAAACAACCTAGATGCCCGTCAACTGAAGAATGGATTAAGAAAATGTGGTACATATACACAATGGAGTACTACTCAGCAGAGAAAAACAATGACCATATGANATTTGCAGGCAAATGGATGGAACTAGAAAATATCATCCTGAGTGAGGTAACCCAGACTCAGAAGGACAAACATGGTATGCACTCACTAATAGGTGGATACTAGATATAAACCAAAGGACAATCACTTTGCAACCCACAGATCCAGGGAGGCTACCTAGCAGGAAGGACCCTAGGATGACTGTAGCATAAAATAAGTTTTGGTTTTGCCCAATCACTGGGCATGCTTTAGTGAGACATTTCACTATTAGGATAAGAATTTGTACCTGTATTTATGTTCAAGATATCTGTATATTATCTCTCCTGCAGTTGTATATCAAATGTTTTAATAATAAAATAAATAAATAAATAAATAAGAAAAAAAGAACTACATTTGTAGATTTATTAATTGATTAGCTATTTATTTTGAAAGCTGAGTAATCTTTTCTGTACACAAAAACTTCCTAGTAAGAGAGTTACTGAAGCCATGTCTACCAATATCCTGGGGAGCATAGGGAGAAAGAGTTCTGCTCACGAAAACAGGCATGGAAATATGTATGTTATTATATAACCTGTAATTGATTTATATAGCACATTTCCACCCACCCTCTTCTATCTCCTTGTAAGTGCAGGAGAAATTTTACCAGGTAATGAATGCAGAGTAAAAGTGGAATTAACCAGTAATTATTTAGTATTGAATTCCTAATGTGTTCTACATTCTGAGAAAACACAAGATCATATGAAGTTTATAATTTGTTGAGGCAGAAAAGCAAATCCCAGACAATTACAGAGAAGACTGATTCAGCTCAATAAACATTTGCTGAAAACTAGCCTTGTACGAGGCTATGATCAGCTCCAGGATAAGGGAGAAGAAGCAGGCTTGAGAACAAACAATAAGCTTTATAATTAAGTGCTAAATTGTGTGTTGCATAATCAAGGAGCCTGGAAGAAAGATACCAAAGGACACTGATGCAGCTGAGATTTATGTATGAAGAAAGAATTGGTGTGGGCTTTGAAGAATGGAGAGTACTTGGTGTGAGGCGAGGAGGGTGCTGGAGAAAGCAGGACCATGAATCTTGTGTGTGCCAGGGAAGGACAAAACCAGCCTGCTAGAGATGTTATTCATTGAGTAAGTGAGGGCAGGATTCAGTTAGGGGAGGATTTCCAACTTACACTGGTCTAAGTTACTCAGCACCAGAACTTAAAGCAACAGGCATCACAACCAAACCTTAAGAGAAGGCAGCAGAACATAATATCCTCATCTGCCATAGCAAAGCACTAATAGTTTCTACTTTGATCTGATTAATCATTGTTTTTGTTTGTTTGGTTGGTTGGATTTTGTTTTGTTTTGTCTTGTTTTTCAAGATAAGCTTTCTCTGTGTAGCCCTGGCTGTCCTGGAACTCACTTTGCAGACCAGGCTGGCTTAGAACTCAGAGATCCACCTGCCTCTGGCTCCAGAGTGCTGGGGTTAATTGATTAATCATTTTTAAAGGGATAGTATTACTAGCAAATTTAAGGTAAATGTCAGAAAAAATATATAGTTAAAAGAACTTACCTCAGGAAATCTAAGGCTGGGAAAAGTGAGCAAATGATACCTTTTTGTTGATGTTTGTTTTTGACATAGTCTCCTGTAGCCCAGGCTCACCTCAGACCGGCTATGTAGTTAGGATGACCTTGAACTCCTAATTCTTCTGCCTCCACTTTCCACATGTTCCCAAGTGCTGGGATTTCAGGGATGCACCACTATGCCCAGTTCATATAGTGATGGAGACCAAACTCGGGGCCTGGAGCATGCTGAGCAAGAATTCTACCAACTGAGCTCCAGCTCTGAATGGTGCTTTCTGTCTCAAGCTCTAGGGCTCCATTTCTGTATTTGTCTGACCCTGAGTCAGATTCACTTCAAATCTGTTCCGTCTTAGGCTTCTATCCCCCACCCTTGCACTAATCTCCTCCAGACCCAGATAATAATCCTTCCTTAACCAACCTTTTGCTTTCTTCCCACTGTTCGTGATCTAAAACCATTAAACAGAAAATTCCAGAAATAACTAGTTCATATATTTTAAATTGACAATCATTCTAAATAATATGGTGAGATCTAAAACCCTCCGATCTCCCCCTACCCCCACCCAGGGATGTGAATCAATTTCTTTGTTCAGCATGTCTACCCTGTATATACCTACCTATGGCTCACTCACTTTGTAGTTAGTAGATCAACTGTTAGGTTTCACAATACTTGTTTTCAAGTAATTCTTATTTTGCCAAATAATGGTCCCAAACACATAAGTACAATGGCACAAGGTGGGAGGGGCATAGAGCATGGAGAAAAGATCAACTCTGGTGCTGTGAGGCAATGCCCAGGCAGGCATAGAGCAGAACACTCCATCCAAGTCAGGCTCAGTACTACCCACACTTTCAGGAAGCCACTAGAGCAACAGATCTCAACCTGTAGCAAAATTACAGTGTGGTGTACAAATCCATGCGGATGCATACAGAGCCCGGAGTCAAATGTCAAGTGTCTTCATCTGTCAATCTCTGTCTTATTGCCTTTGAGACAGGGTCCCTCATTGAATCAGAAACTTCATATTGACTAGGCTGACTCTCTTTAGGTTTCTTTTATAAAAGCACTAACCCCACAGAGTGGTGACCTCATAACCTTTAGTCATCTCCTAAAGGCCCCACCTTTCAATAGTATTATATATAAGGTTCCTCAGGGTTCACCATATGAGTTGGGGGAGGGGAGACACATGTATGCAAGCACAATAAACATCTACTGCACAGGAGAATTGAAGAGATTTACAGAACTAATACGTGTAAAATGCTTCACACACATCAGGTTAGCAAAATTTGTCAATATTATTTGGGTACTGGCAAGATGGCTCAATTTACAGACATTTACCACCAAGCCTGACAACCTGAATTTTATCTCCAAGACATACATGATGAAGAGTGAACTGATTCCCAAAAGCAATGGTTATCGACCTATGGGTTGTGATCCCTTTTGGGTCCCATATCAGATATCCTGCATATCAGATATATATACATTATGATTCACAGCAGTAGCAAAATTACAGTTATGAATAGTAATGAAAATAATTTATGGTTGGGGGAATCACCACAGCATGAGGAACTGTATTAATGGGTTGCAGCACTAGGAAGGTTGAGAAGCACTGCCCAAAAGCTTTCTTCTGACCTCCTCATAAGCACCTTGGCATGCACACACACACACACACACACACACACACACACACACACACACACACACACGATAAGTAAATCAATAAACAAAATAATGTTTAAAAACTGCTTCAAAGGGGATATCTTTGAAAATTGTCAGGAGCAGAATAGAAAGATGGCTTAGTGTATACAGCTGTAAAGATCTGAATTATATCCCAACACACATGCAAAGATAGGACTCACATGCACTAATACCCCTAGAGCTATGGGGCAGGAGAGAGGTTTGGAGAGAATTTCTGACTCAAAGGAATAAGGCAGAGTGATAATGACAACACTTGACATCTGACATCTTGTTCCAGCTTTCATATGCACACACATGCAAACTTCTCACACATATATATCACATACACATGGAGGATTACTTACCAGAGCATGGTGAGGGGTTACTTACAGGAGGTGAGTGACTTCCAAATAACCACATCACCAAAAAGTCTCACCCCAGCATGGATAACAACTTTCCCATAGTTGCATGGATGGAGTCCCACCCACCTCCAGTTAACTTTCCACACTTATGTACTTACTCTACCACCTCCCAAGACCTTGTGCAGATGATCAGAATGATATCCATCTGGAAGGGACGTGTTCAGAGGAAGGCTGGAGTCTATAATGACCCTTGGTGGTCCATCCTCTCCTTCTAAATAAGGGAAGGTCAACAGTTCGATCTTGAGAGAGGTTTGTAGTAACGGAAGCTGCTCTGATTAAGACCATCATAGGTATTCTGCCCAGAGAACAGTGTTCCATGATATGCAATTATTTTTCTTCTGCTGTAAGGGGCTAGACATCTTTTCAAGGCAGTCATCTTCAAATTGGGGAGCATATATACCCTGTGTATACTTGAAGACTTTCTAAGGGGCACACAGTCATTTTAAGGAAGTCAGTTTCCTCAACCCCTATGAGTGCTATGTGTCCAGGTGACCTCTATATTTCCTGTCCCCTACTATACTGAAGAAATCAAATCCTCACAGGCATTTGAGTGGCCCAATTCTAAGCATTGACAAAGCACCAGTAAAGACCAAATTTAATCATAGGTGTCAAGGAAGCAAAGAACATAGAAGATTTTAAATAAACACATTTGCTGATCAGGTATTTCTTACTTTCTCCTCTCCATGAAAGTGAATGAAGTAGAAGTTAACCACAGCCGATTTTTAACAACTCCTGAGGCCCTTGCAAATAATTCAGAAGGTGTTTTAAGGATCTTGAGATAATATTGCTATTAAAAATACTACTTCCATAACTATTTCTTACATGTATATATTCGTGTACACACTTATGTGCACGTGTGGACAAAAAGTTATAACTAGGATTGATGCCGAGCCTGCTCATCCAAGTGGCAGGTAGCATAGTCATCCACAGCTACAGAAGTTAAAGTCACATCTACCTCATTAAGATATACATTGTCAGGAGATAGCTCAGTCAGCAAAGTGGCTGCTGCACAAGCACAAGCCTGAGTTCAGAACTCCAGCACCCAAATAAGAGCAGAGCACAGTGGTACACATCTGTAACACCAGGACTGGAGGGGAGGAAAAGAGCTCATTGCCAAGCGTTGGGTTCAGTGAAGGGCCAGCAAGCAAGATGGCTCAGTGGGTAAAGGCACATGCCTACCTCCAAGTCTGATGGTCTCAGTTCAATCCCTGAACCCACATGTGTATGAGAACGAGGTCCCTCTGGCTTCATCAGGTATGCCATGGCATGGGCTCTCACACACTCGAACATGCACTCTCGAACGTGCACACATATGCACATGCATGCACAATACACATACACACACACACACACACACATATATATATATTGTCAATTATGATAAAACTTAGAAACATAAATTGTTTTTAAATCATACATGGTTTTTAAATTAAACTTCATACCTATTTTCTCAATGATAGATAAACATAGCTACATAAATTCATGGAGAAGAGTGATGTAAGATTTGTCAGGGTTAGAGAAGCATTTCTTCTTGAAATTTTAAGTGAATAGGGATGGGTATTAGAGTGCTACACTTTTTCAATCCCATTAGATACTTTTTTAAATAATAGAACAATTTTACTCTAACATGTCAATTTTTGCAATATACTAGATGTTATATCCTTTGAGAAGACTTCTACTTGGTATACTAAGAAGTAACTGTCCTTTCCTTTTACTAGGGTTCAAATCAAATCTGTGTATGCTAGGTGGATGCTCTATCACTGAGCTACACCTCAGCAATGTAGCGTCCACTCTATAAAGAGCTGGGCATACATGTCAGTCCCCTTCTAGACCAGTGGTTCTCAACCTTCCTAACTCTGCAACTCTTTAATACAGTTCCTCGTGTTGTGGTGATCTCCAACCATAAAGTTATTTTCTTTGCTACTTCACAACTATAATTTTGCTATTGTTATGAATTGTAATGTAAATATTTTTGGAGATAAAAGTTTGCCAAAGGGGTTACAACCCACAGCTTGAGAACTACTGTTCTAGAGGAAGTACACACCAGACAGCTGGAAGATGACAGCTCTTATTCTTTTCATAAGAAAGTAAATGAAGGTTGGGCATGGTGACACACATCTTTAATCCCAACACCTGGGAGACAGAGACAGGCTGATCTCTGACTCTGAGGCTAGCCTGATCTACAGAGTGTGAGTTATGACAGCCAGGGCTACACAGAAAAACCTTGTCTCAGGGGTGGGGGGTGGTGATGAATGTTGGGTTTTTTTTTTTTCTTTTTTGAGAGTCTCATTACTACATAGTTGAGGATCATCTTAAGTTCTGCTCCTTTTGTCCCCATCTACCTAGCACTAGGTCCCCATCCAGTTTTATGAGGGGCTGGAGATCAAACCCAGGGCTTTGCACACACTTAGGCAAGCACTCTACCAACTAAGCTACATCCAACCAAAGAAATGAGTTTCAAAATTCACCCATTAGCATATTACATGCAGCTAGAGATGTTAACTCTTATGCAGATACAGTGTCAAATTCACTTATCAAAGGAGTATTCAGGGCACCCTGAAAGTCACAGGCAGCCTATGGTCCTAGACTTATGCTGACATGGAAAGGTTCCTTGGGCCTTTACAGAATGGTCTTTCCATGTGGAAAGAAGAGAAAAATGCCGAGGAAGCTCATCTCCAGGGGCTCTCCGAGAAGGGCTGCACAGATTCAACAGCTTCTTGAAGCATCAGAGATGTAAGAGAATGAGCCGCTTGAGAGGGAAAGACTGCACCTGAGGCCTCAGAGGCTGGCACTGGTTTTGAGAGGAGTGTCTCTTTTCAGCTCAACCCAGTGGTCACTGTGATTTGTATTGCCTGAAGCTTTTTCCATTACAGAAAAAGATGGAGTTCTTTTTCTTTCTTTACTAAGAAGTGAAAATATTTGTTTATTTATTTATAGACAGGGGCTTACTATATAAGACCTCCAACTCAATATCCTCTTGCTTCAGCCTCCTGCCTGCTGGGTTTAATGTTAAGTACCAACACATCCTATTTCTGTTTTTCTAATTAATTTCTCTAATTTTAACCAAAAATATCAGTGAGCAATGGATTGAAAATCTTGCCCACAGACAGTTTATGCATTTGGTAATTTATGTATTAATTAGCATACAAAATAACAAGTTTCCTTATGGTGCTTTCAGACTTAATTAGTTTGAATTGGTTCCCCTCTTCCCTTCTTACTCCTTGTCCCCTACCCCGATATTGTACTCCTGTAGTCCCCTTCCACTTTTACCTCATATGTGTTCTATGTCCTCTCTACCCTTCTCCTTTGAAACTTCTTCTTTCCCCCAACTTGTGGACCCCTTTCTTGTTTCCTGACCTCTACTCACACTTACTCCCACATAAATACACATATATAAAAATTAAAGGCTTGGATCTGCATGAGAGACAACATGCAGTAATTGTCTCTTCGAGCCTAGCTTACTTCACCATTTCATTATCCATAAATCAATTGACAGACACCTAACCTGGCTTCATTTCCTGACTATTGTGAATAGAGTGGCAATGAATGTGGCTATTCTGGTATCTCTGACTCACTGGTAGAGCTGGGTATGGTGATGCACATTTGTAATCTCATCTAATGGGGAGACTATGCTGTGGGGAGTGCTTGAACCAAGATGTTTGAGACCAGCTGAAGCAGCACAGTGAGACCCTATCTCAAGTTTGGTGAAGAATCAGCATTGCCATAGTCTTCCTCAAAGCTAAGGGTGTATTTCAATACTATTTCCTTCAAAGTCAAGATGAGAGGACTCTGCACCTGGCCCATCTAAGAGAGAAAAATCTTGTGAATTAAAGTACACCCAGTTCTAACCAGCTGGCAAATATTTGGCAGGAAGGGCTCAGAGGGCAACCTCTGTTTTCCAAAAGAAATAAGAGATCTACCAGAGTCACTGACCATGGCTGCTCCTAGCAGAGCAGTGGGAAGAGTAGCCTCCTCCATTAGCTTCTGGCTTGTGTCCCTCTGCATAGGCAGAAATCCAGGGTGAGAAAGTGAATGTAAGGTACAGAAGATCAGCACCTGGAACCAGATGGATGGAGGATATCTTTGTTCAGCAATAAGTCTTTTATCAGCCAGTTTTGGCCAGGAGTGGCTAGGGCAAAGACAAAGGATCAGCTGAGCTAGCAAGATCCCATGCTATTAGAGGTGTCCAACCCACTTCAAGGAACATAGCAGCCCAACACAAAGTCATAAACTTACTTTGATAGATGGATTGATTTACTTATTTATAATTTGGTTGTATGTTCTTGAGCATAGACTTTGTAGATGATAATAGTCCATTTCAATGACACAGTTTGTACATACCTGGTAGAGGTTTAAAAGATTCTTCACCTTGAAAATCAAAGAGGCTTGGCACAAACGTCAGCATTGCTCTCTGTTAAGCTGCAGCAAAACCTTAAAGAACTAGTCTAAGGCTGGGTGAAGATGAGTGCATACACCCTCCTCACTGGCAGCAGCTACAGTAGACTCTGGTAACTCACTCTTTTAAGGATCTAGACTCAGAGAAAACTAGATCTTTGGCTTTGATGCAAAAAAAATTTTCAAGAGGAGCCAAGTGGAGTTGGAAATTCTTTAACAACAGAAAAGACAGGCACTTGAGGGGCAGGGGAATAGGCACAACAGAGCTTGCTTACTGGTATGGGCTCCCTCAAAAAGCCCACTTCACCATCTTTGGAATAGCCATATATATGTACACATACATACACATATATATATGTACATACATATAGACATATATATGGGCTCCTCAAAAAGCCCACTTCACTGTCTCTGGAAC
>LZPO01027850.1:0-15407 GCA_001675575.1 Neotoma lepida | reverse complement strand
GTCATATTTGTCTTTATGTTGTTGACTGTATTTTTGTACTGGCGTCTACCCATTTCTTCCTCCACTTGGTGCAGGCAGTGTCTGTGTCTGCGGGAGGCCTCTCTTGGTCCAGTTGATACTCTTGGTCCAATGGGAGCTCTTGGTCTAATTAGGGCTGATGGAATCTCTTGGTCCTAATCAGCACTGGCCAGCTCTGTCTCCCAGGAGGCTGGAATTTGCCTCTTGGTCTCAATCAGCACTGGCCAGCTTTGTCTCCCAGGAGAGTGGAGTTTGTGGGAGGCGGGGTTTCAGGATTACAGGATTTGGTGGGGGGATGGTGTTGGTCTAAGCTGTCTGCAGGAGACCTGCCTACTGGTCTGAAACTGGGACTGCAATGGGTGATGGTGTGGGGGCTGTGGGCCCTGGGCCCAGAGCCGAGAGGCTGGGATGTTCCGTTAAGGGGATACTCACCTCTTGGTCCCAATCAGCACTCGCTAGCTAGCTCTTATTGTTTAACTCAATGTATAACTATTAATCTACATATCGCCACATGTTCAATGGCTTTATCTGCATCCCATGTAAATGTTACTCCTAGGATGACAATCTGTCATCTCCCTCATTCCCCCTTTCTCTTTCCTGTCTCTCTCCTTGGATTTCCCTCTTGCCTCTAAGATGCCTTGCCATAGGCCAAAGCAGCTTATTTATTAACCAATGGGAACAACATATATTCACAACATACAGAAAGATATCCCCCAGCACTGGAATGCAAACAACCATTCCCAGATTTTTTACATGAGCTCTAAGGATGGAGCTAAGTGTTTGTGTTTGAAGAGCAAGCATTTTGCCTACTGAACTGCCCTCAGCTCCTGAAATGGAATTCTAACAGTGTTGAGTCACAAGCCAGTATGGGAATTTGTCTGTTAGTTCTAACATTTCCACCACCCTGCATTTCTAAAGAGTGTTTTCTCTACTGCATCTTTTTCGGTTTGACAGGATATAAGTTTAAAAAGTCACCTGAAGACTTCATCCACTAAGACCATTTCAAAACTCAATTCAAAGTGACTTAATATGATATAGGAGTGTCATATTAAGAAACTGGATTTTAAAAACATACAAACTCTTCCAAATCAAAATGAGTATTGCACCAAATAAAATAGCTACCCCAGGCAACAATATACTCATGCATCACTCAAAATTCTACTGTAGCTCCTCTCTTTAAATTGCCTTCAGGGCCTGCATCTCTTGCTTTTCTGAAGGAGTTTTAATGTTGGCAAATGCTCATTGTTTGATTTGATTTTTGGGAAACAGCTCGAAATTATCTAGTGCCAGAGCTGAAGGAAGTACATGATGAAGCTAACACAATGTAAGTTAAGAAAAGGGGATGGGGCTATGGAGATGGCTTGCTGTGTGAGCACGAAGACCTGACTTCAATCCCCAGAATGCAGAGAGAAAGTGAGGCATGGTTGTTTGTGCTTTTAAGCCAGGCACTAGGAAGGTAGAGACTGATGGATCCCTCAGGCTCACTGGTCAGCTAGCCTACCCTACTCAAGAGAGCTCTGGGCCATTAAGATTCCCTGTCTCAAAATAAAAGGCAGATGGATCCTGAGGAGCACACCTGTGGTTGTCCACTGGCCTCCATATGGCCACACATTTACCTGTACACACACATAAGCACACATGCTCACACACCAGAATACAAAGAATTTAACAATGAGGCATGACTGTAAAACAAAAAATAAGGTTTTATTTTTTGTTGTTTTGGTTTAGATTTTGGTTTGTTTGAGAGTATTTTATTTTTTTGTTTTCAAGTGGCATATCATGTAACTCAGGCTTGCCTTGAACTCACTATGTAACTGAGGATGGCTTTCAGTTCCTGATCTTGCCTCCACCTCCTGAATGCTGTCATTGAAGGCATGTACCACCACACCTAAATTTTCATTTTTTTCCCTAAATGTCTCTGCGTGCATGTATGTGTATGTGTAGTGTGTGAGAGAGTACCCTTGTGGATAACCTCAAGGACTATCTTTAAGAATGTTATCCACTTCCTTTGAGATAGAGACTCTCATTGATCTTGAACTCACCAGATTGTCTAAATGCTGGCCACCAAGTCTCAGGGATTCTTTTCTCTATCTCCTCAGTGCTATAATTACAAGGGTTTCCCTCTTCACCAGGGATTTTATATCCATTATGAGGATCAAATTTAGGTCTTTGCACTTGCAGGTAATCTCCCTATGAACTGAGCCATTCCTGAGCCCAATGGTTTTCTTTATCTAGATAGAAAAGGAGCTTCGGGGTATGCCAGACTCATTTTGAACAATGACAGAAAAGCCTAAGTGAATGCTGAAGTTGTAGAAAGTTGTCTCTTAGGTGACTCTACAAGGTACACAATGACCTTTTTACTACCCATTCTTCTATTTATAGCCATTCAACATGTAAAAGGTCTTTAAAAAGAAATTCAACATTTTCTTGGCCACCAGAACTAGACAGTAAGAACCTATTGCTGAGGACAGTACATCCTTTGGTCATAAGACATAGAGAAATAAACCAGGAACTAGCTAGAAGCTTCATCCCTACTGGCTAGTTTTCATGGTGCCAGAAGTTGGTAACTAGGCTGCTGGAGAAGAATTGTCATCAGCAGTAGTACTCAGCTGTGGACTCCATATGCAACAATATAGCCAGGCAAGATGAACCCACTTGTACAATAGTGGCAAGTCTGTCCTCTTTCTGATTCAATTTGAAAACTCACATCTTATACTACAAATCTGGTCAAAAGCCCAGGGCCAGGGAAATCATAGGTCCTAGTGGGGAAACTACTGCTGTTGTTCTGCAAAAGTGACACAATGTGACTGTCAAATCACCTTCTACATAACCAGATTTATGCTCAAAAATAGTGCTTTTGTCAGCTTCTTTTAGCAGTGGTGAACAGTAACTACAGAAACTCATAATACTGAGAATAATAAGCATTCAACCTGAATGGAACATCAGTATCACTCCATCCAAGCCTCAGAGAACACCAGAGAAGATGGAGCAGAGAGAATGGAAGAGGTTGGGGTGGCATGGAATGCTGACTTCTGGGTATCACAAGCTGTTGCAGTCTGGAACTCATAACAGTTGTGATCACCTGTACAAAATTGGGCCTATCAATATCTGGAAGGAGATGGCCTATGAAGTTAATGATTTCTGGAGGTAGGAGAGAACTTGTCTTCAGTAGTAGCCACTGGTAAGGAGTCCATGCATCTGTAAACAACCCTAATGAGACTCATATGACCATAAAGAAAAAAAAAGACATGAAAATAGAAGGGGAGTTATTGAGGAAGAGGAAGAGATTAAATTGTAGTAAGAGAGAGGGTAGCAGGGGACCCGAGAAATGGCCCAGCAGGTAAAGGCACTTGCCATCAACCATGATACCTGAGTTTACTCCCAAGGACCCACATGACAGAGGTAGAGAACTGATTCTTCCTACAAGTTGTCCTTTGAATTCCACATGTGTGCTGTGATACATGCCCTCCTTTTACACATACACACACAAATAAGTAAGTGCAATAAAAACAACCTTTAGGGCTGGAGAGATGGCTCAGAGGTTAAGAGCACTGACTGTTCTTCCAGAGGTCCTGAGTTCAATTCCCAGCAACCACATGGTAGCTCACAACCATCTGTAATGAGATCTGGCACCCTCTTCTGTATACATAATAAATAAATCTTTAAAAAGAAAAAAAAAAACAACCTTTAAAAAAGAGAGGGTAACAGGAATGAAGTGTGGATATGATCGAAATACATTATGCACATGTATGAAAATGTCATAATAAAGCCAATTATTATATATAATTAATATATGCTAATATAAAAGATTTTAAAAATTAGCCAATATTTGCAAAACTGTGCTAGGATGAAATGCTCTTAGTCTTTGATTCATGTTAGCTACATGAAGATTGACACAATGTCAAGACCTATACTGCCTAAGAATTACAGTCCAGATAATATTATGAATTTCCTTTTTTCCCCCCAGTCTGATAATACAGCAAGTCAAAAGATTTTTTCTGGAAAGTTAAATATTTTCTCCTTTTCAATAAGCATCATTAAAATGTGTGGGAGAAAAGATCTCCCCCCAAAGCAGATGAAGAAGCCACGGGTCTTTAAAGTTAGCACAGAATGTCTTCCCATTACCCAGCTGTGTCTCTAATGGCCCCTCATCACTCCCCTTATAAGCCACACAAGGAAGTCCCCTTAGACCACATGCATAATTAACTCTTGACAGAAATAAGCAGCATCAGCCTGAGGCTCCCTTAAATTTCATTTAAGAAATTCCAATTTCTGAAGGGGGAGATTAGAAGAAGAGAACGCAGGCCTGCTGCTCTCACAGCATTCCCAGTGGCTGAATTTTACATGAGTTTATGAAAATGTCCCCACCCAGTCAGTGGCACTTACTGAGCATCTACTATGTGTAAGGTCCTGTGTGGATGTGAAGGGAGCTGCAAAATAGTATAAAACAAAGTGTCAACAACTACTCATGTTATTTGGGTCACTGCAGATCCTAAGTGCAATCTCTAAGGGAAGAGGGTCAGATTGAGGAGCTAGAGGAGATGATGGGGGGTGGGGAGGTCTCCAGTACAAACAGCAAGACGCCAGCAATAGATATATAGGCAGATCAAACACAGTGATGGGATGAGGAAATCTCCCATACCAGGCTAAGGAGGGACCCTGGGTGGCTGCAGGGAAAGTTTGCCTGTCATTCACCATCCCCTTGGGGAGCTAACTACTACTTTCAAGTGTAGTTTGGCCCAGATCCTCATCATGGAGATCTTTATATTTAAGGTGTATGACATGATGCCTTGACACTTGCATAATGAAATGATGACTAGAGTCAAGCAAATTAGCATAGCCATCGTCTTCAATAGTTATCCATTATTTGTGAGCAAAGAACATCAAAAGATACTTTCTTGACCAGTTTCCATGATACAGTGTATCTCTGACAGAAGTCCTTCACCACACCTCATATCACTTGTACATCTCACCTCTCTGTAGCTGTTTTAACCTACATTGCCCCCATTTTTTTCTTCTCCCAACTGCATAGTAACCCTAGGTCTATTCTCCATGTACATAAACAATTATTTATTTGGTGGGGTGGAGGGGTGGGTGCAAACGTGGGGAGGACTATGCATGTGACACAATGTGTATGTGGAGGTCAGAGGGAAACTTTGAAAAGTCAGTCTTCACCTTCTACCTTCTTGAGGTAGAGTGTCTCTTGATATTTCTGTTGAGCTTGTTAACTGGCCCATGAGCTTCCAGACAATTCTCTTGTCTTGACCCCCACATGCACACAGTGACACATGTGTAGTCTAGGCTGGCCTTGAACTTAGTATGTAGCCAAGGATGATCATGGCCTTCTGATCCTCCTGCCTCCAGTTCCTAAGTAATGGGATGACAGACATATTCCACCATGCCTGGTTCTTGTGGTGGTGCCAAGGATTGAACTCAGGGTTTTGTGTGTGCCAGGCAAGCACTCTGCCAGTGAGACAAACCCCCTCCCCCACAAAGGGAAATCTACAGAACTTTATGTAGCCTACTGGGCATCAAAACATGTTAGAAACAAGCAACAACAAAATCTCACTTCTGGGAAGTCAAAACAGGAAAGATTAAAGTTATTGAGAGTGTTGGAATTAAACCTGGAGGCCAGACATTTTTACTCTTTGACTGAAACCCACAGCTAGGTATACATGTCACATGGTGACTTAGAATGCACACACCAATGTCCATGCCCACATCACAAAATAGTTGCCTAAACAATGTTAACCTTCCTTAGGCACAGTGCCCTCGGCTATTTTTCCTGTTCGGTTTTATGCTATTCTATTTCTGTTGTAATGCTTGTAATGTTATATTTCATTGCATGGAGTTTGGAGAACACTGCTCTAGACCATAGTGGTTGGCTGACCCTGAAATCATACAGCCTGCTCCAAGGTGAGTCTGCCTGCCTGCCTATCTGCCTGCCTGCCTGCCTACTTGCCTGTGCAAGTGTGGAAGCACTGTATCAGAGATGCCACTACATTCCAGAAGACACAGCTCATCTTGGACTCCAGAACTGTGTCATGTACAACCAAGCCTGCATATCTTACTTCCACGTTAACGTCTAGTGAGAATTTATCTGAACAATACAACCCTATCTTCCAGACAATCTAAGAAAAAGCTCTCAAGCCCTGCAAGCAGTCAAGGTTTAGAAGGAGAGTGGATGGTGACATCATTCTCTCTCACTCACACTGTCTCTCTCTCCTCTCTAACTCTTTCTCTCTCATTCTTTCTCCTGGCTGCCACAAAGTACGCAGGTTCTTCCATAGCGTTCTTGCTTTGTCAAACACTGTAAACCAATGCAGCCAGAAACTACAGACAAAAACCTCTAAAATTGGCTAGCCAAAATAAATCCTTTCTCTTTTTAAATTGTTTGTATCAGGTGCAAGCCAAAGCTAGGATTCTTCTTGCAGGCTAAAAGTACCCATTTGTATTCCAGGCAACCCTGTTCCTCAAGGCCACCTTGTTCTCTGGTCTTTACCATGACCAATCTTAAGGACCAGGGTTTTCCCAGTGTACCTGCCCAGTGGAGGTAAATTTTCAGAAAATCTTAGCCAAATTGCGTGTAAATAAGGTCACTTGTAAACCTGTTTGCTCACCATCAACGGTTATTTATGCATATGTGCCTGAGTATGTGTGTGTGTGTGTGTGTGTGTGTGTGTGTGTGTGTATACCTATGAGTATAGGAAAAATGTTTATGATTGAGTTGAGGAATAATTTGAATGTGGTGGCATCATAGAAATTTGGCTTATCAGAGTTCACTAACCATTTGGAAACTTTTTATCAACTGTTATCTATGTCAAGGATTGTTACAAATCTTATAATTAGTTAATTATCTTGAGATTCTTGGTCTCAAAAACCTAAAGTCTGATGGAATGATAAATAATTCACCTTCACAATGCTGTGTGGCAAAGGCTATGAGGGCTATTAAGCCTGGGTTACACAGGCTTCTGAGGAAAATGGGAGGTGGAGACTTTGGAGGAGACTGGAGCTTCAAGGGACTGCAGGGTTAGTCCTTAAGCTGATTTGAAGAATTAGTGCTCTCGCTCTCTAGGGAAGAACAACACAGACATTCTGAGGCAGAGAAAATCAGAACAGAAGCCCAGGGGCATACAGCAGGACAGCAAGGTGAAGCCCTCTGGATTATTTCAGATGGTTGAATGAAAGTCACGTGAAGGAACAGGAAGCTAGAGAAATTGTTCAGTCCCAGAGTTGTCTGCCATAAATAAACAGACAAACATAATCATGATTTATTTCAACACTGTGTATTGGCGGCCTCTTCTTTTCCATTGTTTCCTCAGGTTCTAAGAGTAGAATCCATGAATCTAATAATACATCTCATCCTCATTTATCAAGCATCTTGTGCTCAGCATTGTTAATTAGAGTGTGGAGTTGGGATGAAATGTGGTGATGCATCATGACTCAAATCTCACCCAAGGAAACTCCTGCAATGGGGCCATTTAGAACAGCACTAGTACAGGGAAGTGGCTGGTTTTAGGGGATTTCAGAGGATACACATCTACACACAGTTTATAAAATACACCCTTGGAGTTGGGAAGATGGCCCAGTTGGTAAAGTTCCTAGCAAGCATGCGGACCTGAGTTCAGATCCCTAGAACCCATGTTAAATCCAGCTAAACAGAATGATTTGTAACTTCAGAACTGGGAAGCCGGAGACAGGAGAGACCCTGGAGCTCACTAGCCAGCCAGCCAAGAAGTATTCCTTTTGTTGGTGTGCAGATGTTGACAAAGTGTGCAGAAAATGTCCATCATAGCCTTCTTACCCCAGATATTTACGACCTGAAAACTAGTCCCCTACGAAGGCAGTTCCTACATAGATTGACTAAACCTACCTCCTTGTTCAGCTATGTGCAATAACTCCGCCTCTCTGTTCAACTTTATAACAACATGCTGAGGTTTCTCATCAGAGAGCCAAGTCTACCCAAGCAGATGTTATTGTGTCTGTCTATTTATCTTTTCTTCATGCCCTCACCACCCAAGTCAGTTCTGTCCTGGAAGCTATACAAGGACTTGACAGTGGAGAGTGATTATAGAAGACAACCAGTCTTTTTGTTTTCTTTGTTTTTTGAGACAGGGTCTCTCTGTGTAGCCCTGGCTGTCCTGGAGCTCACTGTGTACACCAGGCTGGCCTCAAACTCAGAGATTTGCCTGCCTCTGTGTCCTGAGTGCTTGGATTAAAGTGTGCACCACCACTGCTGGCTCAAGATACCAAGTCTGGACCTCTGGCGTTCATACACATAGATGTACACACACACACACACAGAGAGAGAGAGAGGAGAGAGAGAGGAGAGAGAGAGAGAGAGAGAGAGAGAGAGAGAGAGAGAGATTGATTTTAAGTACACCCCTAAATCATCAAATGAATGTTGTTGCACCTGTGATGTCCTTGCTGTCAGTAACAAACCCTCCTTACGTTGATTTCAAAATTGTCCCTTAGGAAGAAATGTTCTAAGGCTGAACTCTTTTATGTCAGCATATAATTAGACTGACTTCTGATTGCCAAACACTTAGCAACATTCTGCCAGCACTAGCATAGATAGCCTGGTAGTGCTCATTTAAACCCTCTGCAAGTTAATCTGATAGCTGTGCTGTGGTCATTCTTGTAAGACTAGCTGGGGAATGAACCAGTCACAGTGCATGAATTACAAGAAAAGTGCTGTTGGTGTCAATTACCTGCACTCTCTGAATGTAAGTCTTCTAATTCCTGTTAAATCAGTAGCGTTACAAATCATGACCTCTTATTTTAAACAGGACTGCAGCTGCTGGGAGTCGGAAGTGGAAGGCAAATGTAACAGTTAGGAGTCTCACCAGACAACAAGAGAGTGGAAGGTCCACCCTGAGGTCTACAAAAGGTTGAATTGTTGCTCTTTGTGTTGGAGCTCCTCATACCCTCCCTAAATCAGTTCTGTGAGCTGCAAATGCCAGCTGAATGTGGACGTCCTTTCACCGTAGAAGTTCCCAGTTTGCCCCTAGATAATGACCCTGAGTTGGAACAGGAAGTCCTGGCTGCACTTTCTCTACTAATCTCCCCACCCCCAGTGTTCGTGGCTGCATTTCAATGACTCATAATTTCCAAGTATGATCAGCATGCAAACAGGAAAGACTCAGTCACCAGGCAGAGCCCAGACTGAAGAGCGGACCAGACCTGAACAAAACAGTCACCGGTGATAGCAGGCAGGACAGCAGGACAGCAACAGCTCAAAAACCTAGAGCAGAAGAACAGCTTTCAAATAGCTCCCTTGTCATTCGCCTGCTTCCTCAGCACACCAAGCATGCCCCTTCTCTTCACATCACACTGAGGGAGAGGCTCATGGCACCAAACATGCCTCCTCTTTCTTCCCTCACATCACACTGAAGGAGGCTCGTGGCACCAAGCATGCCCAGTTCACACCATGTTAACTGGGGGAATGCTAATGACATAGCTTTAGGCTATTGGTTAACTTTCTAGTCTCTAAAACTCTCAGTGAATAATGCCTTGGGGTTTACACTGGCTAGCAATACATTGCTGGGCTTCTGAGAGAACTGGTATGAGTCTTGGGGTTTCCTAAACCCTAAGACGGGGCTCCATCTTGCAGGACGTTCTAAGCCTCCTGCCATTATGAGTCAGGCTCTCAACCAGCCCCAAACAGGAAACAACTCCACCCTTACACTTTCCTCGGCAAAGTCTCATTTTCTTTAAGAATATAACTTACTTGATGGGTTAGAGAGAGAGACACAGAGAGGGAGCATGAAGTTAGGTGAGTAGAGAGATGGAAGTGGAGGATCTGGGAGGAGTTGGGGGGAAGAGAGGGGAATATAGTAAAATACACTGTATAAAGTTCTCAAAGAATTAATAAAAATATTTTGATATAATTTTATAAAGTACCCCATTCTTTCTAAAATTTACATTCTTTTATGCATCAGTATCTTGTAATTTTAAAGATACCAGCAGTTCACTAAACTTGTTCTTTATTACCTCAATCACACTCACAGAAGAGATGAATGAAAGGGAGCCTGTGACAAAGGGTAATTATTCTTATATCAATCCGTTCAACCACTTAGACAAAGTCAAAGAGAGATTCTTTAAAAAAAAAAAAGTCATCGTGTGTTTGTACGTGTATGATGCATGCACATGTGTAAGTATGATATATATGTGAGAGAGGCTGCACCCATGACATGGTGCATGTGTGGAAGTCAGAAGACAACTTTCAAGAGTCTGTTCTCTCCTTCCACCATACATCTCTGAGATGATACTCAAGTCATCAGGCTTTTGAGGAAACTTAATCACAGATAGAACAAGAACATTGTAGAACTCTTTAACAGCCAACTTGAGCTTGAATAGCCCTGGCCAGAGTCCCAGAGGTGTTCTTCTGGATTGCCAGGTAAGCTGCAACTGGTCTGCATAAGAGCCTCTGGGGTTCTGGTATGGGTTGATTATTTTCAATCAGAGAGTTTGTGTGGAGGAAATTCTACATCGTATCATGTGATAGAAGAAATAGACTTAGAATAAAATCCTTTCTGACACGAATAACACAGCAGATTGTGAGGAAGACCAGGTGTGTTCACACTGTGGCACTATTATTAAGCCTACTCTCACTGTTTTCCTAACTGCAGTCAGGTGCAAGAAAAAAAGACACCAAACTCTTCATAAAATATTTACCTAGAGCATAGTCTTTCATTCAGGAATCAAATTATTTCCTGATTCAATTTTTTAAAAAGTGCCTGTTTTTGTAAAGTGACCTTTCCATAAATACACCTTATCATGGAATGTGAGATTCTTCCAATGTTAAAAAATGAAACTGTTCTAGTTGGGTCCTTGCTGATTTTTTGAGTGGGAGGAAAACAAAGCAAAAACCTTCAGAGACTTGGAAGCACTGAATGGGTTACAGAGGGTTATTCTGGTTGTTGCTGTTGTTTCATCCTTTTTCTTCAGAAAGATCAAATGCAAGGCATTCAAAACTCCCCACAGGTCTCAACATCCTGGCTGTCGCCTGAGTTAAGGAAAAAAGAGGAAAGGATGGGTGTGGGGAGTGAAGAAGCAGGGCCTACTTTTTCTGAGCTTCGCACCGTCATCCTGTCTTTGGCTTTCCCTACAGGGAACCAGAAATAGGATAATACGTTTGTCTAAATTCGCTCAGCATAAAGCACTTTCCTAGCATTCCTAGAAACAGAAGTCCTAATCCTCAGCATGATGTTTGTTTAAAGGCTTTCTAATTCTGAACTAAAAATTGGCATGTTTTGAGTGGCACGGCAAGTCCTAAGCCGGCCACTCTGTGTAAACTAGTTTCTTCTTCCAACTTAGGAACAGGTAATCTTTTTATTCCCATTTTATAGATGGAGGCTCTGAGAGGTGAGGAAGTCTATCCAAAGCACATGGCAGAATTAAGGTGACAACCCAAGCAGTCTGATTGCCATACTACCAGCCTGCTGGAAGCAACGGGAGTCTTTTTTAGTGTAGGAGAGGTGTTTGCGAAGCCGTTGGGGACTTTTGCTCTAGTGATGTACCTAACAGTTTGAAAAGTCAGATGATTGCTAAGCTGTTTGAACTAGTTCCGGACCTCAAGGAAATCAAGATTTGTTCATCATTTGTGTCATGGGTGACTGTAGATCACTGGCACACTACACTGCAAAGCCCATGGAGACCCAGGTTATAAGGGTACCCATCTCACAGATACCTGGGATCCTGAGCACAGTAGAGGGTATATGGCATTTGACAGGCCCGGCACATACCTGTCATCTATCTGTGACCTCAAATGGAGCAGAGTACCTAAAACCTAGGAATTGATAGCAACCTTAGCTTCAGGAATCAATAGCTTCATTGGGCTTTTGATTGAATTCCTTAATTCTCTGATGACCAACGATTATTTTTTAGAATGCTTTAAGGTATGAAGATCTCCCCAAGCCATTATTCTCCACTTATTTTTAGACAGTGCAGCCTACACTGGAATGCATCACTCTTCTTCACCTGCCCTGGTAACACCTGCTATGGTATCTATTTGTGTAGCATTGGCTTGTGCTGAGACACTTCATGAGGCAAAGCTCTATGAATCAATCACTCCATCTTGATGTCTACTGAGACAATATGTGAGTCACTTTTCTTGTTGCTTGATCAAATACCAGCAAAAGCAGCTTACGGAAGGGGAGGTTTATTCTGCACAGTCCAAGGACTCAGTCCACTGTGGCAGGGAAAGCATGGTGGTGGGAGCATGAGGTAGTTGTTCACACTCAGTCTACAGTCAATGCCAGTGTTCATAGAATTCAGTGTTCATAGAATCAGGAACTCCCACCTGTGAGATAGTAACACCCACATTCAACAGGTTGGGTCTTTCTATCTCAGACAACCTAGTCTAGAAATCATCTCACAGACATGCCCAGAGGTTTGGCTTCTAGGTGTTTTTGGATTCTGTCAAGATGACAATCAATACTAACAGCACCAGAGGAGAAATTTCTCTCAGGTCATAGCCTAAGAACCAAGCTTCTCTTGAGATTAATTTTCTTTTTTGAAACTATTCTACATTCTAGATTCTTAAAACATGTTCTATTTACCATATGGCTTATGCTACTAAGAGTCTCAGAGCCACAGTGTTCCAGACACAAGGCAGGGCCTTTACAGTACTTATTAACATATAGATTAATAATTATGTCTGTGTACAAATTTTGCTTGTTTTTATTATTTTCCTATCAAAAGCAATGTTCATTTTACTCTATTTCTATTTTTTTCTTTCATAGTTTTTACATTTTAGGGAGGGAACTATAAGACCATTCTGATTTAAGAAGAGAAAACATACTAACCCCATGTGCCTGGAGGGCCAACTAGTAATTTGATAATATGTGGGGTTTGGAGGTAGAAACTGAATTCCACTTCAGTCACTGGAGTTTATTCAAAGAGATAAATGTGATGGATACTCCCCAGCTGTCTCACTGTCTCCTGCCCAGGAAGCTGTGTGAACAGCTGCCCTTCTCAGGTCCATGATATTCCTAGTGATTTTGTCACAATATCTTAAAGGTAAAAATGCTGAGTGTCACAGATACAATTAAAATGCCCTCTTAGGTTCTTTTCTTACAGAGGAGCCATGAACACATAGAACTTGTGGGAACAGTTCAGATATTAACCATGTGCTCACATTGGAGATCTAGTAAGGCCAGGCCGCTGAGTGACGGCAGTAACCCAGACCTTTCTGGGCCCCTTAAGTCTTTACATATGACATAAAGGCACTGGACCCCAGGACTAGATAATCTCTTCTCATATGATAAACCTGCAATAAAGGTTCCGTACACATGAAAACAATTGTAAATCCCCCAAGACTTTTGGTTGGTGGATTGTTTGTTTGTTACATGCTATCTTGTAACCCAAGCTAGCCTTGAAATTTGAATGTAATCAAGGATAAACGTGAGCTTCTGATCCTCCTGCCTCCACCTTCTAAGCTTAGCCTAGGGTTATAGGAATGTGTACCACACCAGATTCATGCAGTGTTGGAGATCAAACCTAGGGCGTCCTGAATACTAGGCAAGCAAACACTCTACCATCTGAGCTATAGCCCCAGGCCTTCTCCAAAGGTTTTTAGGAATAGAGAGTTGTGTCGAGGGAAAAGCACTAGAAGTGACCCACATTAGCCAGGCTAGTTCTGAAAGTTTTCAGGAGCCTCTGTGATCAAAGGAAGCTGCTGGTCTCTCCAGTTTGAAGAGCAGGTCTTTTTCACTATATAAAGGTGAAAATTTGTATAGTTGGCATGTATTAATATTAGTTGGAATTTGGTTGGGGCACCTGGACAGTTAGTCCATCTCTTGCCTTCAGGAATCTGATACACTATAAGAATACTGCAGTGGATTTTACAGAGCAGGCTGGTGTTGGGAGTGGGCTGTGAGCAGTACCAGTGAGGTGCTGAGAGGCCTTCCTCAGCCCAGCTGAGGTCCCTGATTACCTAAGTCAACATGACTTTCCAACTGCTGCCAGGAAGACACTGAGCCTGGTCACGTGGTGGCTTTGCTTATAATTCATAAACCTGGGCTAAAATGCATAAACCATGCATTTTATGGTGAAATAGGAGATTAGCTAATCTGCCAAGTTAATGGAGAGCAATCTTCAAATGTTTCCTGTATATATTGTGAAACCCTGAAGCGACAGAGATGTTCCCCATGGCCTCCAATGTTCCTCTCCTTTCCCCTAATCTGACTTTCATTGGCCACATAAGCCATTATCTGAGACAAATTATAGCCAGACCACCATGGTCTAACGTTTCTTAGTTCCTGCTTCCAAATTAAATCTGCTTGGAAAAAGAAAAAAACAGAAAGTATTTCAATTTTGTTGTGCAATTTTGTTATTCCTAGAAGAAAAGGCTTTTTTGTTTTATTTTGTTGGGGGTTTTTTATTTGTTTGTTTGTGTTTTTTTACATTGAGTGGCTAGTCTTATTTTGTATGAAAAATGCATGGATACTCCAGGAACAAAACAAGAAACAAATAAACAAACAAACAAACTGCTCAGTACTGCCTAGCAACTGGGTATTGAGGCAGGAAGGACACAATCATCTGTGACTGGACTCAGAGATGCTAACTGACAGAAAGCAGGCTTCTCCCTGGGCTTCACACATTACAACTAAAGCTCCATGTAGATGAAGAAATGCTAGCCCTGTATTTCTTGACTCATAGTGAACGTCGTTGAAATTCTTTTTGGACTTCCTTTACAAGATCATTTTGATTTTTTTTTCAGGGTAAAGGCATGGGAATTTCCCAACTGCCACTTCTACTTCACACCTCATACAGTCTTCTTTCTCTTCTCATTTTATTTTCACTGCAGACCATGGGAAAGGCACATACCCATTATTTGGTAGCCTCTGGGCAAGGACTGAGGAAAATTTGACTAGTAACTACTCCAGTAAAGCAAGAGTGACAACTCTTAGATTCACATGTAAGTGACTAGTGAAAGGCTAGGTCTCAAACATCTACTGGCTTACAACTGTCTTTTACTTCTTGTTTTTGTTGTTGTATGTTGCATGTGCTTACAGTGTTCACATGTGTGTTTCCTCAGTCACTCTCTATGTTATGATTTGAAACAAGGTATTTCAGTGAGTCTCAAACTCTCTGATGTAGTTTATGAGTCTAATGTGAGACACTTTTTTTTTTTCCAGGCAAAGGCCTATATTCTTTGAGCTTCCCCCTTTCCTTCTGTGTCAATGAGCCAATTGAGTCATATTGTGAAATCAAGCTTGCACCAATGGAATGAGACAGTCACCACCTGCATTAGAAATAAAAGTCAGAGCCAGGCGGTGATGGCGCATGCCTTTAATCCCAGCACTCGGGAGGCAGAAGCAGGCGGATCTTTGTGAGTTCGAGGCCAGCCTGGGCTACAGAGTGAGTTCCAGGAAAGGCGCCAA
>LZPO01027849.1:58024-70501 GCA_001675575.1 Neotoma lepida | reverse complement strand
TGTGAGGAAAGGGGGAAGGGCCCTCTTTCTCTTCCTCACTTCACCATGACTGCCCAGCAGTGAACCTTCCTAACTGGAACCCTCTAGAATCCTGCCTTAGATCAACAATCTCAATATCAAATTAAACAAAGCATTAATTCAACACTTAGTCAGAGCTCGGTCCTCTAGAAGGTCATTCAACTCAATCACGGTCGTGGCAAAGTCCACCAGGTCCACGAAGTCAGATGTGATGATGTTGACACCCATGACTCCTGGCTTTTGAGTCTTCACCCAGTCAAGGATGGCAGGGAGATTCCTACACGGAGGAAAGTGTTGAGTGAAAAGAAAACANACAGATAGATAGTCATGGTTAGAATGACAGCTCCAGAAATGGAAATAAGACATTTTTTTTTTCTTACCACGAAAAGTATATCAGAAACACACAAGNCCCTGGGGCTACACTCACATAAGCCTTATATTCCCGTGGATATGGAGTCAGCATTCCCCTGGAGAACTCACCTTTCCAAGGTTCCTCTTATGTAAGAGACTATTTGCTCACAGTATCAGAAAGACAGCCATGTTAACAGGACCTTATAACACCAAGTCCAACAGTTCTCTTATTGTTAGGTTTTTAGAGTTCCTTGTGAAAAACTTCAAACATATGGACAAACAAACTGACAGAATTTTTATAGTAAGTGGATCCACCACCTATCTCTTACCACTAATACGTTACTATGTTGTTTGCCACATACCTATTAGTGCATCTCTATCTTCCTATCAATGCTGCTTCTATTTTTGACATACTCCACTTNGAAACATATATAAAATCCCTTATGTATGTCAGCATGCATGTGATTAATTGCATTTTTTTCTTTCTATAGTACCATATAATATCCCATTGTATGGCTACAACATGGCTTATCCATTTTCCTACCATTAGATACACCAATTATTTTTAATTTGGGGTCATTATGAATAAACTACTATGGGCATTCTTCTATGAGTCTTTTTATGGGCATCATGTTATTTTTCTTGGATAAAAACCAAGGGACAAAACTGGTCTATGATAGGGGTTTATTTATATTNAGTTTTACAAGAAATTGCCAGATCTTTCCTNGAGAAGACTGTTCCACTTTGCAGTCCCACTGACAGAGTAGAGAAGCCCTGGACANTTACTATTATCCCTAAAAATGGGTGCCACTAGTGTTTTGCAGGCTAGTCCTAAACGAAGTATAATGACGCATGTCTGTAATTCAAGCACATGGAAGGTTGAAGCAGGAGGATTGATGGGACTGTAGATTAGCCACTTGTGTCCTTTCTTTTTACAAATATCTATTCAATACTTTGATAATTTTTCCCACTTAGTTTTCAAACTTTTTTTTTGTATTTTCATTCATTCTCTGAGGGTTTTATGCAATGTGTTTTGATAGCATTTGCCCTTTCTTCTTTTAAATGTTGAGTTTAAGAAATTATTTTTACATCCTGGATTAACTATCCTTTTGTCATAAATATTTTGCAAACATTTCTTCTGTCCTGTAGCTAGCCTTTAATTTTCTCAATGAAATATTTTGATGAGCCTGAATTCCTTAATTTTGATGGCNTGTAATTTGTTGATTATTTTTTCTTTTTCTTAAAAAAAATTGATGTGTCCTTATGAGGGTATGTGCATGTGTGTGTAGAGGTGTTCACAGAATCTAGAAGTTGGATCTCCTGGAGCTGAAGTTATAGGCTGAGAACTGAACTTGGGTTCTCTGCTGAGCCACCTTTCCAGTAAGTACTCTTAACCATCGAGCAATCTCTCCAATCCCCCATCATATATATTTTTTTAATTTCTGTAATTTTTTTAAAAGAAACTCATTTACTTTCAATATTCAGAGATTTCTTCCCATGTTTTCTGGAAGTTTCAGAGGCTTCTCCCTTATTTTACTCTTTAAAGCTATTGGCAGTTGTGGTAGTTCGAATGTAATTGGCCCCCATAATATCAGAGGGAGTAGCACTATTAGGTGGTAAGGCTTTGTTGGAGTGGGTATGGCCTTGTTATAGGAAGTGTGTCACTGTGGGGGCGGGCTTTGAGGTTTCCTATACTCAGGATACTGCTCAGTGTCTCAGTTGACTTCCTGTTACCTGCAAGATATAGGACTCTCAGCTACTACTCCAGCACCACATCTGCCTGCATGTCACCATGCTCCCTGCCATGATGATAATGGACTGAACTCTGAAACTGTAAGCAAGCCACCCCTCTTAAATGTTTTCTTTATAAGAGTTGCTGTGGTCCTGGTGTCTCTTCCCAGCAATAGAAAGCCCAAGACAGCAGTCAATTTTTGCAAAAGGCATAACGTAAGGATCGGGGTTTGCTTTCCATACAGAGTTAACCCAGTACTGTGCATGGCTCCTTAAAGACTAGTATTTAATCATCTGTCTCTTGAATATAGTTGCTGGGGTTATTTTATAAACAGAAGGCTTCCGATGTGACAGAGGCTCAGAGCAGATGCTGTGAACAACACTTTTAATCCAATGTGACATAAGTGTGAGGAACACAGGAGAGCAGAAGAGAGCAACCAAGGCTACTCGCTGTCTGGCATCATGGTAAACACAGCTCAGCTCACTAAAGACTCCTCAGCTAAGGAAGGTGGGAACTGGCTTACAGTGGATAGTGGGACTGGNAATTCTTTGGGTTGGATTTGCTCTAGTTAACATCGACGGCTCCCTTTCTTCTATTACTCACGCTCTCTCTGGTTGCATCTATTATCCCATTTCTATTCTACTTTGAAGCCGTCTTCCCTTCTGCCACAGTGTACCCTCCCTTCTTTGTCTTCTGGAGTGATGTTTAGACTTTGGCTGCATTTTTCTACCTCCTCTTTCTTTTTATATTACCGTGATAAACTAAGTTCTTCTCTTACTCAGTGACATCCACAGTCTACCACGGGCTAAAAAGAAGGTCTTATAGATCAATTTACACTTTTACTTTAATAGCTGGTTGTGACTCACGATTGTCCTTCCTTTTTCAGCTGGGACTCTTGAAAATCTTAATTTACTAAAATTCCTTGTCCCTCTGCTCCACTCCCCTGTGGAACAGGGTGCATCAGAAAGATGGTACAATAGATAGCAAATGTTCTGAGCAATGCCTGCTTAGCGCATGTGTCATATATTTGGCCAAGGACAAGGGAGCATAAAGGAGTGAGTAAAAAAGGAGAGAGAGAGAGAGAGAGAGAGAGAGAGAGAGAGAGAGATATTTGGGGAGTGGGGGTAAGAAATCCCTTCACATATCCACACAACGAAATGTTGGGAAGAGGAGTTGAAAACACAGACCCCTGTTAGAGACAAAGACCAATGATTCACAGCACTAAATGAAGGCCACTGGTGGTGAGCCTGTTGCATTTGTGGTTTCAAAACAGCCATTGTCAGTGTCTATGTTTGGAGATCCTGCGCCATCTGCTGGTCATTCTGGGGAAATGATACTTGACAGCCTGGAGGCACCCCACCACTTTCTCATTGCAGCTGGAGCCACACTTTGGAGGATTCCAGGAGTATGTGTGGAGCTTTGGGGAAAAGCTAAGTACCTGTGGTCTCCAGGGACAAAAAGGTCTGTGTCAGCTTTGGGTTGCATGTGTCAAGCTTCCCCAAGGCAAGTATCAAACAAACAGGACGACGTAAAGGGAAATGTAGAACCCACTGGCATTGACCAGGAAGAGAGATCTCTGCAGAAGGCTGGGCCAGGTATTGTTGACAACAATCCCACAGCTGCAGCACTCAACTTAAAACTTCCCTTTGACCTTGAGGCCACCTCATTTCTTTACCAGTCACTATGACAGGCATTTTCAGACTATGGTCCCGTGAGGTGTTATTCCCCAGTGGTGAAGAAAAACACAACCCAGCAACCTCAAGAAGTTGTGCAGGGTCACCCCGTTGCCCAGGGGACTGTGTTAGCTAGCTTGGGCTGCTGTAACAATACATACACTAGTGACTTCAAAGAACTGAAGTTATTTTCGCCTGTTCAAGAGACTGCTAGCCCAAGATTAATGCTGCTGGGCTGGGTTTTATCTGAGGTCTTTATTCTTGGCTTGGAGGTGATTTCCTCCTTCCCACATTCNNCCCTGTGATATTTTCTCTGTGTGTATTCACAGATCTCAGTGGCCTCCTTGCTTTTTGTTTGTTTGTTTTTGGAGACACCCAGGAGACACCCAAGAGGACCTTGAATGTTTGTTCATTGTCTCCCAGAGTCATAGGATTATAGGCTTGTGCCTCCACGCTCAGCTTCTATTGTCTCTTCCCTGGTTTAAATTTCCTTTGGACTTCAGTGTAAGTGCACTAGGACCCACCCTAAAGGCCTTTCAACGTAATTACCTCTTTAAAAGGCAATTTCTCCAAAGACACTCCCATTCAGAGGCCGCAGGATTAGGGTTCTGTTCTATTTGATGTTGCAGGATATTTGCTTACACTGTGTGAAGATGTGTCACTGTGATTGGTTTAATAAAGAGCTGAATAGCCAATAGCTAGGCAGGAGAGAATAGATGGGCCTTTTGGGGAGAGAGAGGAACTTGGGGTGAATCTAAGAGCCTGAGAGAAGTCACAGAGGAAGTCAGACATACAGAATGAAAGACAAGTGAAAATCTACGTCACAGACATGGATTACTAGAAGCAGGTTAATTTACGTTATAAGAACTAGTTGGGAATAAGTCTAAGCTAAAGGCCAAACTTTCATAATTAATAACAAGTCTCCGTGTCATTATTGGGGGGCTGGCAGTCCCAAAGAAAGTTCGACAAGAAAGCTTGCTACAGTTTGAGACGGGCTCACTACATAGGCCTGGGTGGCCTCAAACTCACAAAGATCTGTCTGCCTCTGCCTCTGAGTGCTGGGTCTAAAGGTGTGCATGACCACACTGGTTGGAGTAGAATTTTAATTCAAGAATTTGGGGAGAGGAAGCATAGTTCAGTGACCTTAATAGGGACCCTACAGGCTTCAACCTNGGGCCTCCTGACTCAGTCCTTGTCCCCTTCCAGAGTTCCAGTGGCAACCTGGTCCTCAGATTTCACTGCATTTGATTTCACTGTGAGGACTATGGATTTGAATTCCAGGTTTCTTCCAGTCTAAACTACATCAGAAATTCGGTTTAAATGGGCTGTATATGTTTGTGGCTTCTTTCCAGGATGATGAACCAACGTGAACAGAATCTCACATCCGAAGTTCAACTGACAATTGGGGATTAGCTTCCCACTGAGAAAACTACCTTCAGCANTAGGAAGACACTACCCAGTCTGCCCTGGGTTTGAGCTGTTGATCAGTGCTGGGATCAGCTAGCCAGCTCCCCTGTGTGGTTAGCCAGTTAGGACAGCATCTTGGGGTGCTGGTGCTGGGGGGCGGGGCTACAATTACTCAGTGGTGAAATGACAGTCATGTGATTCGCTGACACCTGGGAACAGATTCCTGACCAGAGCCGTGTTTCTCCTTTCAGTTGATGAGCAGGCACAGGAATGTAGGACCACACCCCTAATACTCCCATGACCCTAAAGGTAGCTTCTATGTAAGGGACACATTCTCACTACCAGCAAGGAGACCTTGCCTTTGGGCTCATGCTCTCTTCATTATAACTAAATAAGGGAGGCTGGGATTTATCGGCAGCCAGACTGAAGAAGCCTCAGAGTGTAATGATATTGTGGGTTAACAGCTGTAACTGGTGTGAGCTGACCAGATCCAGGCACTACTAACTCAATCATGGGCTCGGGACCACCAAGGAATAGGGCACAGGCACCATCTCTGCTCATAACAGTGCTCACACTACACAGGCTGAAGCCCAGCAGTCCCGATTGACTCTTGGCTCTTGGAAGCTCTGTGGGGCTGGATCACATAGCTTCCCTGAGTACTGTCCTACCTGAAGACAAAAAGTGTCTTAGATGGTGCCCCCTTCTCCCCTTCAAGAGGCTGGCCTGGTTTAAGAATCATATTAAATCATTTGCAAAAAAGGCACCTTTTATTCAGAATAAAGGACTTTTCCTTAGTCTGAAACGGTCTCAAGACAGCTGCCTGCACAGATTTGCAGTGGCATGGTCTTCACACAGCTCTATAGAAATGTTCATGTTCATTTCTGCTGAAAGACTGTCCATCGGGCAGGGCCTACAGGACTCACCTCTGTCTTTACACCTGCCTCTTCCTAGCTACTCTTTCTGGTTTTCTTGAAATTTCAAATTTTATTGAAAGAATAAATAAATAATGTTAAGCTACAAATTAAATACCAAAAGCATGAGGAAAATGAAATGGGAACACGGACATATAATATGTGAAAAGGAAAGTTTATAATTCTAGGTCTTTTAAAGAGATACCATACTGGTTTAAGATTTTCTTTTTTTAAGTCAAACATGGTAGCTCACATTTATAATCTCAACATTCTTGGAGCCTGAGGCAAGAGGATTGCAGTCAGTGAGTCTGAGGCCAGCCTGTCTCTCTACCATACCCTTGACTCCCCCCTACCCAAGCACACAGAGAGGATTACCATACAGCCTACTCATAGCCTCTCCTGGCTTTGAACTCCCAATCCTGCCTCAGCTTTCCAAGTGCTGGGAACCGCAGGTGTGCAGCGCCATGGCCAGCGCGTGGAATTTTTCGTTTGCAGTTGAAGACAGTTTATTTGATTGAGACTTGGAAGAGCTGCATAGAAAGGAGCCTCTTGTTCTGTCCATGGCTGACGTTAGCAGGAGTTTTTGACCGGGAGGAAGATCATGGTTCTTGCTTGCCTTTTATCTGAAACCATGCTTTCCAAACTCAGAACCAAACGAGAATGACTGGCCATGTGACTGGCCAAAGCTTTNACTATNCAAATTGCAGTCACCACCCAGAACTCAAGAACCAAACAGATGCTTGTCAATATAATTTTTAGAAAACATAAATACATTAGTTTCTGCAGCTTACATCACAAAGTATAGCCTACTGCCAAGTGCATTTATAATATCCCTCTATATACATATACACATATACAATCTATATATACACCCACATGTGTATATACATGAAATATACTTTTTTGACATCCTTTATCTGTCATTCACTGGCACCCAGGACAAAGAACATCATCACATATAAACGACTAGAAGATCCCTGCTTAACTATATATCAGACCTAATTCTGTCCTAAGGGAGTATTGGAGGCTGTGGCATGGTACCTAAGACTCATGGTCACCTTAGAAGAAAGAACAAATTCCTCAAGGACCATCTTTCAGTCCCCAGCACAGAGCTCAGCAGCTTGTTTAATGCTGAAACAGTGAGTGCTNCAGTCAGCTGCATGGGCAGCAACAGNATCACCATGGGTGTGTGTCATCCAGAAAACACACAGTGACATTGTCTCAGAGTGCTTGTCATAGTATCAAAATATAGTGAGTNTTTATGGAATAATGTAAACATTTTAGCAAAGTGTCCCAGGATTCTTTGGGTACTATTCATGCAATCCTCCTAGAATCCACAGCTTTTCAAAACAGTGTACTTTATAAGTTGTTTTTGTTTGTTTTTTGTAATTCTCAAAGACTAGAGTGTTGCTGTTGTGTATTCAGAATAAAATCAAGATAAATGTTTCGTGTGTGTATGTGTGTGTGTGTGTGTGTGTGTGTGTGTTCATGCAGTTCATGTTCACTTGTGTTTGAGTGCATGTGTTTGTGATTGCCTGGGAGGCCAGAAGACAACCATGGCTGTCTGAAGCGTGACTCTAATCAGTCTTAGCAATAAAAACCCGGAGTCAGATATTNGGGTGAAAGCTGAAAGATCAGAGAAGCAGAACAGCAGCCACTTAGAGACTTCTTATCTCTACAAAATCTCNGATCAACTGGGCGAGTTCCTGTCTTTACAAATGCTCAGACTGAATGGGCGAGATCCTGTCTCTTCCTGCCATATATTCCTGTCTCCACCTCCCTAGTGCTGAGATTAAAGGTGTGAGCCTCCCATGTGCTGGGATCAAAGGCATGCACCACCACCAGCTCTGTTTATCTTTGAGACTGGATCAATCTCGTGTAGCCCAGGGTGGCCNTGAACTCCTGATCTTCATGCTTCCTCCTCCCAAGTGCTGGGATTAAAGGTATGTGCCACCACTGCCTGGGCTCTAGGGTTAACTAGTGGCTAGCTTTGCCCTCTGATTTCCAGGCAAGCTTTATTTGTCAGAACACAAACAAAATATCATACAATAGCTGTCAATCTTCAGATGTCATCCATTTTGTTTGAGACAATNTCTTGCTGGTTTGGCACTTGCCAAGCAAGGAAGGTTTGCTGGCCAGTAAGCCTCAGGCATCCAGCTATTTCTGCTTCTCCAGTGTTGAGATTCTGGGATCACATGGGTTCATTGTGCTCAGGGTTGTTTTTGCATGGGTTCTGGAAATTAAACTCAGACCCTCATGTTTGTAAGACAAGAACTGAGATATCTTCATAGCCTAGTGTGTGTGTGTGTGTGTGTGTGTGTGTGTTCAAACTTCTTCTGGAGGTGGGGCTAGGTATGTGAACCTATAATTCCAGTATCAGGGAGGCAAAGTCAGGAAGATTATGAGTTCAAGTCCGGCCTGAACTGTCTCAAGAAACCAACCAAACCAACCAACCAACCAGTCAACTAACTCAACCAATCAATCAACCACCACTACCACCAATGAAACAATAACATAAACCCTACCTGTGGGGCGAAGCCACCTCTTACCTGTGAACTAGTGTGTTCTTGAGACCCCCCACCAGGCCTCGGGCAATGGTCTTCACTCTTGGGGTGAGGATGGCCTGAGAGACATGGAAGGTCCCACGTGGGTCTCGCTCACTCAGGGTGGTCTCCAAGAAGAGGATCAGTTTTTGCACACTTGTGGTGTTTGCCCAGGGTGCTGGGATTTTCTTTCCTGGCCACAGGAACGGGTATTGCTTGTAGAAGGGACANTGGTAGAAAGTGAGAACCTGAAATGTTCAGAGCAGAAAAAGGACAGCAACATTTAAAAGCTGAATACTTGGACAGGGTGGGGGGTAGTCGGGGGGAGAGGAGCGGGACAAACACACTCAGATGTAACAGAATTGTTTGTGTAAAGTGAAATAAAAAAAAAGCCACATCTCTGTGCAAGATTTTATGGTGCTGAATGACAGATTATAACTTCACGATTGTGGAAAGTTAGAACGTTGAAGTCTAGAGTCNCATTATCTTGGGCTAGCCTTGNTCCTCTCAGTAGCCACTCATTGCTCACACCTATGCCAGACCTAACATCCTTTTGACTACTTAAAGCCTTTGACATGTAATNGTAGCAGACCACCAGCTTCCCAGAGCACAAATATCCATAGACTGCATCTGAAACCTACAGTAGCTTTTCCTGCTATAACCCACCTACTTGTAGTACCTATCAATGTTGATAAATGCATTGCTGTATGGCTTTCTTTAGTTTTCAGGCTAATCAAATCTTACGTGATCATTTCCACAGTCGACATGTTGTTCCAGTCTGCCTGAGTCTGTGTTCCCAGTCCTTTCCTAGTTGACTCACAAATCAACTATTTCTTATTCTCTTTGAGGGAAGAGCTATGTTTTGCACAGATAATTTTTTTCTTTTTATTAGACATATTTATTTATTTGTACATGGCAGAGGGATGGGNTGGCAGGTTTTGGGAGTTGGTGCTCACCTTCAATCAAATGGGACCTAGGAATTTAACTTATGTCATCAGTCTTGGTGGCATGCCTTACCCACTGAGCCATCTCATTGCCCTGATATATTATTTTTAAAAAATAAAGAAACAAAGATTTACTGAGAACTTGCTGTCTAATTCAAAGACTACTTTCTTTTTGGTATGCACATAGTAAAAGCATAGACCACCTTCTCACAGTTGTGTCTTAAATAATGCACACAAAGAACAAGATTATAAAGGAAATTGACATGAAATAAAGGAATTATACCTATTCAAATAACAAATATATTTGTAGGAAATTAGTGTAGAGCCTCATGATAAACACATAAAATTATTTTAATAGAGTGTAATAAGCCCCATTAACTATGAGTTAGTTATGAGCATGCATGGTATTTGAAGACAATCTGCAGAGAACATGACATGGTCATATCCCTGAGGATAATTGACAGGCTAGGCCAACCCTGAAGAAGTAGGATACTATTGCCAGAATTCATGACTGTTGGCCATGTGGACTCTTCAGCTCAAGGTGAGTAAAAGTAAACATGTAGGTTTTTGTTGTGGTTATTTTGTTTGTTTGTTTGTTTGAACCAACCAGACATGGCCTTATTAAATACCATCCCACACTCCCTGGGAAGTTTCTAGATCCCAGCTGAAGCCACGCATGTGGTCCAGAAATCATGTTTTCCTGTGCTCATGGAATTGACCCTTCGCTCTTGGAGTTTAGATAAACACTGTGAACTCATTTGTGAGTGAATAGATTTTCAATTGTGTGCACTGACTCTGATGAAATTACCCTTCCCGGGGGAGGAAACCGATGTGCCACTAGCGTCAGGGAAGACTTCACAGAGGCCATGGGCCTCCAGTGGGGCCACTGGAGATGGTGGTAATTTTGAAAATAATTAGCAAGCTATATCCACAGCATTAATTAGTTTCTGGGAGGCAGCTGGGGGACAGAGAATTGCTCTTCTGATTGTCCCAATTGCGAGCTCTGCTGTGTGGCTTTCTAGAAGAGCTGTATTTTCCCCTTAGGGACACGGGTGANCTCTTCCCAGAGGAATGCCCAGCTCGTGTTTACACTGGGCTATAATCTTCAGAGTAGTCCTCCAGGCACTCAGGAGTGGGGATTCCACACGCTCATCTCATTTCCAGTGTGTTCAGGTGCTGATGAAGGTGACTGACCTTTTGAAGGCTGAGAGGCAGAGAGTGCCAGGCAGGGGGCTGCAAAACAGGGTAATGTCTACCCTCCTGGTTCTTAGTGGTTCTGACTAATGCTGAGCACTAATGATGACTACAGTGAACTCCTGTGTTAATGAGGTTAATCACAGGCTCACTGTAAGCAGATTGCTGGGGAGAGCCAAAGATTTCCTCCTCGCACTGTAACTAGNTGGTNTGGAAGGCTGAAGCCTGTAAGGAGAGCTGCCCTGGGCAATGGGCTGGGGGTAGGGGATGGGCAGGATGCTGGGCAGCCCTGTGACAGGCCCAGCAGGTGGTACCCAAGTTACTTGGCCTGGGCCTGCATCTGTGCACTAGAGGACAGTAATAACTTAACTCTGCCTCAGAAAATGTGTATTCAATACAAATTATACAAAAGGGGCTTTCTGTTCTTCCTCCCCACTTCTTGGGAAGTCTGATCTGAGGGTTGGCAGGGTCGGGGGTAGGGAGGAATCTTGGCTGATGGTGGGAGGCTGGCTGGCAAATCTAAGCCAAGGTCCAGGTTACAGAACATGGGTGCAGGGACACTCATGGAGCTTGTTCAGATCATCTCCCCTGCCATCTCACTGAGCTGTTTTCCTTTAAAATATCTCCCCTCCAGCTCAGCAGTTCATGTTTCTCTTGAGACTAAGATGGAAAATCTCATTTCCTTGAACAACAGTCCCTTTGGTGACCTCTTCTTAATTGTGGTGGTTGCTCTAGTGGGAGCCTCTGGGATGCAGATTCCTGGTGTGCTCTACTTTTCAATGTGTTACAAGACCCCTTTCTTCATACCACACAGAACACCAGACACGGTCTTAGCCTGCATAGTGATCATTTTGTCTATTATTATCTTGGATTGATAAATTATGTTTAGTGCTATTATTATTATTGTCTTCAGGTGTGGGTATACCATGGCATACATGNGGACGTCAGAATAGAACTCTCAGGAGTTGGTCTCCCTCCAGTTTGGGTTCCAGGGGTTGAACTGGGGTCACCAGGTTTTCACAGCAAGTATCTTTAACCCCAGAGCCATCTTGCTGTCTCTTTTGTTTGAGATTTTTGAGACAGGTCCAGCTATGTAGCCCTATCTGGCCTGCAACTATCTGCTATGTAGCTCGAACACAGAGCAATCTTCTTGTCTCAGCCAAAGTGCTGGGATTATGGGTGTGCGCCACCGTGTCCAGCGTGATTGTTCTGTAGTTCACTGGAGTTAAGTATTTCTTCCCTTCTCGTTAAGATCTCAAATACTTCCAAACTGTAGGCTGAGCCCTCTAATTCATTGTGCCCTTAAAACCTTATCTACTAAAGTATGCAGATATAATCTGTGAGCTGTGGCATAATTACATGTGGAGTAAATGAAATGTGACTGGTGGTAGAACACTTCCTGATATTAAATTCCAGTAATAAAATACCCCAGGGGGGGTATGTGCAATGCAGCTCATTACACAATGAATATTTAAAGCCTGACCATAAGTGTGACACAGCCCCAGCATGGGGCCAATGACTAGGGGCTCCCTTTGAGTGCTCTTATTTCAGTTATTAAAGAGACACGACAGGAGAAGCAGGGATCAGGGGACGACATAGAGTTTAAATGGCAACATTTTCCCTTTTTCTAATACATCATTCCAATCTCTGTCCCATAACTAGATTATTTGTAGTGGATAATGCAGCTGAATTAGTGTGTGTGTG
>LZPO01027849.1:20540-47416 GCA_001675575.1 Neotoma lepida | reverse complement strand
AAAAAAAACTATTTTATTTTTAATTATTTGTGTTTGTGTGTATGTATGCCACGTGTGGGCAGTGTTCAAGGAAACCAGAATAGAACATTGGATCCTCTGGAGCTGGAGTTCCAGGAGATTGTGAGCTGCCCAACATGGGTGTGAGGAATTAAATTCTGGTCCTCTGCAAGAGCAGTGTCAGCTCTTAACCACCGAGCATCTCCTCAGATCTTTAGTATTGAAAATTACATGTTCAGAANGGAAATGTTAAAAAGACTCGTGGGGAGGTTATTGTGAGCACGCTGAGGAACACTACTCTAGACTGAGCCCCTGGCTTGTCTGGATGGCACATTGATGGTCTTATTCTTAATAGGCATGTCCCTCAGTCCCTTCAGAAACCNTTTCCCACTGGTCATCTGTCAGACATCATATGGGAAATTTTGTCCCCATTCCNTGTCTCAGAACAATAATAAGGAACCATTAATTCTCTCATCTCCAGTTTTTTTTTCAAGTATTCCCAGGAATCATTTCTAAGAATAAGTCATTTCTTTGTCTATTCAATCCCAAAGGACTCAAGGTTNTAAGCTATCAATTTAGGACATAGATATTTATAAGTGATGAATGATAAAATGAATTTGGAAAACAGCCATAGCTCTGAGTAAGTGAAATGGAGAGTTCCCACATGGTACCATGTGGCCTGAGTTCATCATCCTGGCTCTGCTGCTTACTCTCTATGTGACAGAAATGTAGGGCCTTAGTTTCCTCATCTGTGAAATGGGAATGACATTTGTAACACTCATCAGTCTGTTATAGAGACTAAATGAGCACTTGGAGGGGACCCTGGCAACAAAATAAGCTCAANCATATCAGTACTCATTATTTATTGCTTTCTCTCTGCCAATTATATCTGAGAACAAAATCTTTGAGATCTCAGCAAATATTTCTAGTTGGGGAACTGCCAAGTTTCTAAATAATTAACATTTAAAGCTGGGAGGGAGGAAGTCAAGTATAAGTGATATATTTTTATTACATACAAAACTCAGTATCAAATATAATTACTTTAGATTACAGTGTNATGTAACATAAGCCCAAATTGGTACTAAACTTATAAAACTCAACTAAACTTATTAGTGATCTCCAGTCTGCTCTTATGTCAACAGTTGTCAATAAACGTAGTGACTACTCAGTGTGAAAGCGTGCTACTGAAAGCCCCAAAGATGTTCTTGAAATTTCTGTTTCTAGCCTGGTGGAATTAGACATCCTCAAGTGATTCTATGAAAAAACAAATTAAAAAAAACTCATCTTTAATCAGATTTTTGTAGTGTTATATTTACATATTGATATGTAAGTTAATATCTAACCTCCTCTGTTACCTCCAGGTGTGCATGTAAGTCTGTGACTAAAGCTGGACACTCAGATTGGTCAATCCTGAAATGACAGAGATACAAAACCAATTCTCATTCAGGGAGGGAGAAACTACCTTCCTTTTAGTTGGGAAAATATGTTAAAAGAATTAAAATAAAAATCTACTTTATGGAAATATTTTTACTAATATCAACATAAGTAAGGTATAACAATATATCCTACAAGCATTCTTTTAAAGCAAATATTAGCCAAGTTCTTTTTGGAGTTATTAAACTCCATGTAAATGCTACATTCTTAGTGAAATTTGTGCTGGTTACTTTTAACCATCAACTTGATACAAGTTAGAATTGCCCGTGAAGGGTGTCTCAGTTGAGGGAATTCCTAGATCAGACTGGCTTGTGGACATGTCTGTGAAAGATTCTCTTGGTTGATAATTGATCCAGCCCACTGGGTGGCACTATTTCAAGGGCTGACCCTCTGGGTTGTGTAAGAATAGAAAAAGCTAGCTAAGTAGGGCAAGCAAGCAAGCAAGCAAGCTTCTATTTGTTTCTCTCAGCTCCTGGCTATGGAGGTGACTAGCTGCTTGAGTTCCTACCTTGACTAAATGATGGAGGGGAATAAACCCTCCCCGACAGGTTGTTTTTGGTCAAGGCAACAAAAATAAAGCCAGAACAGAACTTAATCATATAATTTCTATTGCAACTAAGATGGGCTGTTCCAGTTGCGGTGTTTAGTTAGGGCTTGGCTATATTACCTCAGTCTGAATGTTACTTTGTGTGATGTGTGGTTTGGATGTTCTTTCCCCAACTATTAATCTATACTTGTCATATGAGGCCACAGTAATGGAAGCTGCTTAAAAAAAACCCACATCAAACCATACAAAAAGCCCACTGGGTACAGCCAACTTTCTACTGGAGATGATGGTGCTTAAAATACACTCAATGTCAAGTATTTTTCTAAATTAATGTGGGATATACAAATTATATGTCCTGGGAAAATTAATAAGATTTTTTTAGCCATAGGGATCNTTTCTTGTCCCAAANCAACAAAATTAAGAAAATATTAAAAATGCCTAAACACAGAAGACCTCATACTTTATCTTAGTTAAGCTACATCAGCCACATAGTATNGATGGCCAGTCAGTGCCTTCTGGGTAGCAATGAAGTCAGTACTGGGCCTTACTCTATNTAAACAGCAAGAGACAAAGCAGTGTCATACTGTCCAGAGACAAGCCATTAGGGTCTAAGCCAAAGAATGACAAGTAATTTGCTCCCATCTCTTAAAGAAGAGAAGACTAGACCCTAACTGGAACTAGAATCAGAAGCTGAAAGGCTCAGCTGGATACTAGCTCCTCCTCAGATGGATGTTCTAACACCAACTTTCAGGGTTGATGGCTTGGTTGNCTGGAGTTCATGCTTGATTTAGACAGAGACTGAAAGACAGTGTCCATGCAGAATTTCTATTAAAAATAAATCTCATGGTGGGAGTGATGGAACATGTCTGTGATCTAAGCATTCAGGAGGCTGGGGAAGGAGGGTCTGAGAGTTCAAGGCTCGTCTGGGCTATTAATGAGAACCAGTTTCTGAAATCTGAGAGGGCTAGAGTGGTTCAGTGGTAAAGCACTTGCCTTAGCATGCACAAGGTTGTAAGTTTGAGCCTCAGAGCTGTAAGAAATAAGATGAGGTTCAGGTCCTCAAACACATTATCTCACTCAAAATGCTTAATGGTCTATGGTTTGTAAGAAATTCCTCCCAAATCCAAATGTATTAACATTGAAGTCTTAAAAATATGTCCCCACTCAGGGTTGGGGATGTAGTTAGTTAGTAGCATGCTCTCTTATCATGCATGAGGTCCTGGGTTCAGTTCTCAGTCCCGTACCCACTGCCTCCAATGTTCCTATCCAAGATCCTTTGATTGAAAACTCTGAATATTTATTTAAGGTCTGAAGGACACACTGCTGTTTTACAGATGACTCAACAAAAATGTCTCTAGTATGGAGGTAGTGAGCAAGGCTAAGCTTCTGGTTGAAGAGCCATTTAGGAAGTGCTCACTCCCCAGCATGTGCCTATGCCCTCAGACTAAATTGGTTAACAAGGACTAAGATGCACCTCTGGCCCTTCTGAGGGTACCAGCTGGACTCCAATGTGTGAGCCCCTGACTTCCTCTGGAGACTCTGGCTAGCTCACTTCATTTTCCAATATCTTCCTCACTCATGACAGATCTTCCTCACTCATGACAGCTGCCAGCTGTCATGGGTTTTGGGGTTTCTAGGTATGGCTACATGGAAAGGCACATCAGTGGTGCAGCGACAGAAGAGGCCAGGATATTACAGCAAGTCTAGGGCTGGTTGACGCAGGTTTTCACCACTAGTTCCTTAGGACATGGGGCACAGTGTTAAGACAAAACAAAAAGCATTTTTTTGTTTTACAAGACACTTGGGAAGAAAGGCAATTCATAGAAAACTCCTAGTCTTGAATATAAACACATGATAAGGAAAAGCAACTCATTTGTAATCCTCCAAGCACAAGGATTTCTGGGTAACTCTGCTATCTTCTGTTTGCTATGCACAGCTGAAACACCCATCTCTAACGTGAAGGGCTCTTCATGCACTTGAAGTGGTCTTTATCATCGAGTGGGCTATGCATGTGTGCAGGGAAAAGGCTGTAAAGACTTCACCCATTCTGCTNAGGAGGGGAGAAAAGCAGAGAAGTGAAGCTGAGGATGCTGGGACTCAGGGTGGGGGAGGACATCCTAGAGGGCTGTAGGACTGAGGAGAGAACTTCAGAAGGGAGACTAATCCAATGGAGATTTTTCAAGGATTTGGGATAGTTTCACTTCTCCATTTCTCATAAAATGNAGAATGTTTTGAAGTGACCATGTGAACGGATGGTTGATCATTAATTTGTCTGAAAGCACACATGAGTNGCAGTCCAACTCTGCTTTGAGGTCCCTGTCTATCAGATGCTCTGCTCTGTGGGACTATACCTCTTGGCTGGTTGAATGTGAACCAGAGTCCTCAGGCAGCTGCAGATCTAGTGTAGGTGGAATGTGGTGCCACAGGCAGGGCAGACACAGGTGGAAGCGTGCAAGAAGAAAGATCCTGAGATCAAGACAGACTCCTTAAAGACTCACAAGGTTTTCTTTTTGGTGTGCTGGAATTAAAACCTTAATTATNAAAAAGGCTAGCAGTATAAAGCATTATAATCAACTGATANAGATTTGGAAAGCATTCTAAGAACAAAAGTAATGTGTACCATAAATGTACAAAGACAAAATGGGAAGTTACAGGCAACTACCAGAAACAGTATTTGACCAATACTACTGAAGTAAGTACAACATTAAGAAAATGTATTGTTCGGCTAACTTGCCCAAACATGAGGCAGGGGATATCTTTGCAGCAGTTGACAACAGATTTCTGACCACAGAGAAGGTCCATTGTCAAAAGCTTCTCACTGCCCTGAAGAATACTGAGGTAATGGAGTCACTTCAGGCTTTTGAGGTATAGGACCAGGGGTTCTACATCCACAGATGCAGATGATGAGGAACATCCTATAAATAATAGACACCTCAGCCTCATGGACTGCCTTTGCTATATTGAAAGGTAACATATTACCAGAAATGGTGGACAAGCCATTGGGGTGAGGGGCAAAGTTTACCAGCTCTGAGAAGCTTTCTGTCTGCTTTCACCAATAATCTACACACAATCTACGCATNCNTCCCTGTGATGATGCTATCCAGAGTAAGAATTTAGAAGATGGGGACTGGAGTGATGGCTCAGTGGTTAAGAGCACTGAATGCTCTTCCAGAGGACCTAGGTTCAATTCCCAGCACCCACATGGCAGTTCACAACTGTTGCAACTCTAGTGCCAGGGGATCCAACACCCTCACACAGATATACATGCAGGCAAAACGCCAATGCACATAAGCCAAAAACAAATTGTAAAAAAAAAAAATTTAGAAGAAGGAAGCTAGGCCAACTCTTCCTTCTCTTTTCCCTGGTTATACAAGGAAAAGATGGAGGCTCTACTGATGTGTTCCTTTTACCCCCACCCTCTTCCCAGTTCATACACTACTGAACCACTTCCCTCAGCTCTCTGCTAGGCAGGTAGAAAGTACAGAAGAGATGGCCAGCCCCTGCACTGTGTTGACATTTAAAGGTCAGATCTCATTGTATGACAAATAATGAGATTTCCCTTCCACGCATATGAGAAGGGTAGCTGTGAGCATTACTGGAGGGAANCTTGGAAAGTTCACTGGGCCAAAAAGACTTCGTTTCCTGCTATTTTGTCGAATGCTTTAAGCTGAGGAAGCTTTTGTCACAGACTGAAAACTAAAGTAAAAGGATAGACCCACCTAACTACTGTTTTCTCCTGNTTTTATAGATCTTATATGGTTAGCTTCTTAATCAATAGAGATTTNTCAAAGAACTTTAAGAACTGATCAATGGCAGAAATCGAATCCAATTTTCAAGTATCTTATTTNGTAACAGGCCTCCTTTTCTTTTTCTTTTTGTGGTGCTATGAAACTCAGGGTCTTGGCCCACGAGGCAAGCTCTACCACTGAGCTACAAAGGCAGCCCGCCATAGTCTTTTTGATCACTCAGACCTTAGTGTCAGAGATCAGGTAGATGCCACCTCTGCAAGCTGCCNTCTATGGAAAGGGCACATGGCTAACTCCACTTATATTTCCCTATTGANAAGACTAATTTAGCTGGGTGGTGGTGTGTAACTTTGTCCCAGCACTTGGGAGGCAGAGGCAGGCAGATCTCTGTGAGTTCGAGGCCAGCCTGGTCCACAAAGCAAGTTCCTGGACAGCCGGGGCTATACAGAGAAACCCTGTCTCGAAAANGCAAAAAGAAAACAAAAGTAATTTACCTTGGAGAAATGACANGTTCAGCCATANATCTTTTAAAAGCATCTCTTGCCCTCACTCACAGTACTTGTGGAAGACTCATTCAAGACTAGAAAGCTGTTGCCTCCTCAGTGCTCGAACCTCAGGCTTCACCACTAACCTGTCATTGGTCCCTCACATAGGCTCTGGTCTGGAAATAAACTGCTTCAGTTTCTAGTGCGCTGACTACCAATGGCAGGCTTGGACAGTTTTCTTACATCATTTATTCTTTGTCATCATCCTGAAGGCAGCNGTTACATATGCTTATTATAGATGAAGAAATTAAGGCTCAGACTGGCTTTGCCATGGCTTCAGAGGTGCAAGGTTTGCAAATGGCTACCTAGGACAGAAATCCAGGTCTTGATGGCTGGTGCTATACAAGGGTACTGTAGAGATGGGACTGCTGGTTCTGTTGTTGTATCATCTAAGCAAGTCAAATACGATGCTCCCTTACAAGCATCCTTTGGCTTGCCACTATTGCTAAATGCCTAGTCCTTACCCCAGCGCAGGAAGATCAGTGAAAAGATGGAAGCTTTTTAGAATGTTGTAAAGAGCTGAAAACATTTCTATGCAGGGACACATGAGGGCACTCTAACCTTCTCTCAGTTAAAGAAACATTTTCTTCGTATTCCATAGCTCCCAGCTTTGACACAAACACTTTTCTTGGAACTCAGCCTACCCTTTCCTCAACTTAGGAAGGCTGAGGAATGAACCTCAGTGTCTCTTCTCTGTTAGGAGTGGCTACTTCCACTTACTAGCTGCTCATTAGAGGAATTTATGCCTCAATTCACCATTGCAAAGACATGGTTTTGAGGCTGGAGAGATGGCTCTGAGGTTATGCATNCTTACTGCTCTTGCAGAGGAGCTGAGTTCAGTTCCCAGCACCCACATCCAGCAGTCCACAAACCCCTGTAACTNCAGTTACAAGGGATCTGATGCCCTCTTCTGGTCTCTATGGCCACCTGCACACATGTGGTACACAGAAGCATGCACAAGTACACACGTAAACATAAATAAATATTTCACACTACATTAATTTATTCCTAACTACATTTAAACAGAAAACATGCTTACAGATTTAGCTTAACCATATTTGCAAAACAGCAAACCATACCCGAAACTGGGGTTGTGTTTACTGATTTGGGGTTCTTATGAGAATTTGTTAAATCCTGGAGAAATCTGCTTCCCTCCCACAGATCTACAGTGAGTATCTTAGTGTTGGTTGACAATGGCTGGAGAGAACATTGACTCCATTGGTGGAACATTCAATTCTGAACACTGTGATGGTTCCCCTTCATTCCAAAGGCTGTCGTTTCACAGCTTTGTGGGGGCATTAATACTCTGGGGGGAAATCCAAACCCCCAAACCACCTTCCTAGTCATCTAGTTGGTTGACTTTTTCCTAACACTCACATTGGGCATCTCACAACTGCCTGTAACTCCAGTTCCAGAGGATCCAAAACCCTCTTATAGAGTCTGGGGGCATCTATATTCATACATGCNCATGCTTTCTTCCCAATATTAAAATCCAGGAAGGGGAGTCTCAGATCTCTTCCAAGACAAGCCAGGGTCTTCTTTCTATTCTGTGAATGAAATACTAAGCCAAGTGCTCTGCCAGATGAAAGGAGGAGGGAAAATCCAATAAGTATCATCTAAATTACACAAAATGATAGGATTTAAGAGAGTCTGTACACCCGCCTCAGCAGGGAAAGAGAGCGCAAATGCATCTCACCCTCGAAGACTGGCTNTCTAAANAGCTGCATCTGCTAATGCTTCATGCTGCTCTTTCTGTCTAGTTCAGGAAGTTTCTCTCTGCAGAAGCCTTGCTGGGTGATCACTACACAGACCACTTAAACCACCAGGCTGCTTTTGTTCTGAGTCAATAAAAAGCCTCTTGGATGTCTGGTCTTCAAAAGAGAAAAAAAAAATGCAACTTGTTCAGGCAAGCAGGTCAGTGGGTGGTCCTTCATACATAACCAACGTCACGGTACCATGCATTAGAAGCCTGGCATGGAATCAGACAGTCCCAGATGAGAAGAAAATTAGTCGTTATTACAACCAACAAAAAGAACTGAGGATTTAGCCCAACACTGGCTCAGACGCCATTTCCATAACTTCCTTTTATTTAGATGTGATAAAACAAATTTGACAAGAGCCAGTTTTCACAGTTCTACCACTGATATCAAGAGTCTTGTTTTTGGCAATCTGTTTAGTTTCTTTGTGCCTCTATTTCTTAATCTGCAAATTGGAGAGAAGTGCACCTCCATCACTGAGTTGTAAGGATTTAACTAGGCTTATGTAAGACAAGGAAACCAATACAGGAATCCTAGTTAATCTTATATTAGTATTACTAAGTAAGCTACCCCTCTTCTCCTGTTGGCATTTTCATACCTCCTTAAGGCATCTTAAGACTTTGCAATGCAGTTACAAGCACTGGTCGTATCCTAGGCATCAGTACCTTTCTGCTTGTTTCTCCTTAGGACAACTAGAAACACTCACCCCTCATGCCTAAATTCTGTCGACATTTCAAGATTCCATGTCTCTCTCCTCCTCTGTCTCCCCCTCCTGCCACCTTTTCCATCAGATGCCTATTTTGAACCAGACACCAAGTATATACTGAGATGACGAAACCTGGCTGTGTGTGGTAGAGGAAAAAAATAGGAAACAGTCCTAGTGGGTGCATGTGTGTGTGGGGGGGGGGGGGGGGGATGTACAAAGAAGTCACTCCTGAGCTATTTCCTGCAGAATGAATTGTAAGTGGCCAACGTGTTGGCTGGTAGTGGTATTAGGGCAGAAAAAAAGAGCAATTCACAGACTGGGGTCATAAAATGAACATTTTTACTTCAGGGGCTTCCTTTGGGCCCTTAATTGTCTGACTCCATATAGGCTACAAAACAAAGCACAATGCTGGACACTTTCTTAGTCAGGCTGGACTCTGTTTCTACCGGATTTTCCCCATTTCTTTCACCTGTCACTTCTGCCTTTCACCATGCCAGCCCTTCTTGATTCCCTGAAGGGGCCCTGTGTCCCCATTTCTAATTATTCTCCTTTACTTCCTTCTGTGCCCTTCTAGGAGTGCCCTCCCTNGCCCATCCTTTCAAATCTGGCTCACAGGTCCCCTCTTCCTCAAAGCTTTGCAGTAGCCAACTCTACCAGGAAGCAACCTCCCTTGATGCAGTCCTCCAGCCTAGCTGGTATTGATTTAGGAAGCACTGGCCATATTCTGAGTTTGTTGGCTTCATTCCAAATGCTAGATATTGCCTACAAGTATATGAACTNTAGCTCACTCACTCAAAATTTGTTATAGTGTCTACAATATTATGTATAAAAGTAGGTAATCAGAAATGATGGTTACCAGTAGCTACATAAAATATTAGCTAGTGCTAGATAGTGGTCTAATTACACTGTACTTAATCCTTATTTCATCTTTTAGGTTTTTTGAGATGTGGTCCAGCTGTGCAGCCCTGACTGGCCTACTACTCACTAGATAGCCCAGGATGGCCTTGGATTTATGGTAACAGCTCTGCTTCAGCCTCCAGAATGCTGAGATGATAGACAGGTACCATCATGTCCTGTCTATCTATTTAATTCTCCATTTTTTTTCAATGTGAAGAGTTTGGCCATGTCCCACTAGACATGGTGGTATCTGTTTGCTTAGCACTTGGGAAGTGGAGACTGGGTGATCAGGAGTTCAAGGCCTTCTCAAGGCCTGTCTTAAACAAACAAAACCCCAAAACATCAGGTTTGGTGATGCACACCTGTAATCCCAGAATTCAGGAGGTAGAAGCATGAGGATTTCTACTGCAAGTTTGAGGCAACTTGGTCTATATAATAAGTTCTGTATCAGCCAAGGCTATATAACAAGACCCTGTCTTCCTAACACACAACCAAAGAATTCGNGTTTACTAGAAGTCTAGTCTTGACCTTTGTTCCCTAGAGGTTCTGTAGCCTTGTGGAAAAGTCTAAGGATGTGACTGAAGGTAGGATTTTGAAAGGGTTAAATATTGACGTCAGCCGTATGGAGGTCCAGTCACATGTGGATACAGGAGGTCAGGTGTCCGGCAATGCTCTGAAAATTGTCACGTATCAATCCCTGGGAAGTAATGCTGTTCCATGACCCCGTAGNGAGTGAGTAACTGGAAGCTACAGGTTTGGAAAATTTTTACACTGAGCCCTATGTACCCTTTCTCTGAGTTGCTTGTAATCTATAGCCTTGCATGGAAATAAGCAATAACCAGGAGCACACAGCTGTTGGTGAGTTCCATGAATCTTAGCAAATTATCAGACATAAGGAAATCTTGTGTTATCAGAGTAGAGGTGAGCGCTTCTGGATTGTGTAACTTTGCACAGATATTATAATTAGTTCTATTTTACAGACAGAAAAACTACGGGACCAAAAGGTTAAGCTTTTACTCAAAGGTCAAGCAGCTGCTNAGCCTACAGGCACTAGGAGCAGAAGTTACACCCTGAATGATGGATGTTGCTGTNCTTATTTCCAGACAAATAAAAATGAAAAATAAGCCAATGATTGGCTCTGAGTAAAGGGGCTTGTCAAGCAAGCCTGACAACCTATATTTGATGCTTGGGACCCATATAAAGGTAGAAGGAGAGAACCAACTCCACAAAGTGGTCCTCTGACCTCCACATGCCAGTGGAGACCCATATGGCCCCAAACACATATCACACATATATAGACACACAAAAAAACAACCGCCCCCAACAATACTCACATATACAGGCACACAGGCAAATTAATAAAATTGAAACAAAAAACTCCAAACTCCTTAAAGATGGACACAATGTATACATGTAGCATCATGTATACAATATCACAGTGTGCCTGGTAAATATGTGCAATTGTTCTGAATCAATTAAGTTAATGATAAAATAATAAGACAAGATACAAAATATCAAGAACAGATATAAAAACAAACTTATATTCTTAAATACTGGTGTTTAGGGCAGGTACTTCTGATGGGAAACAGATCAAAACAAGGTGTCACAGTGTAGCTCAGGTTGACCTCAAACTTGGGAACCTTTTGGCTTAACTTTGCAGTGTTGAGGCTAAGACAGATTAGAGCAGTTTTGCTTTGTTCCCTGTTTGGGTTTTTTGGAACAGAGTCTCACTCTGTAGGCTGGGCTGGCTTGCTATGTAGATTAAAACGACCTCACACTGTGGCAATCCTGGATGGCTCTGCTGGTTTATTGGCTTGAGCCATCATGCCTGGCCAGGACAGTGTTTATAGAAAAGTATTTTGTCTCACAACCCAGGTATTTAATCTCTACAGATTTGATATGAATAAATCAATTTGCATGCTGAGCTATTTCAGTGGCCTGAGCTGAAAAATATAGTAATTTACAAAGCTTTATGTGAGAAATGAGCCTTACGGTTAGAAAATACAGCAAAAGAGTCACTTAGGAAATTCCTCACCGTTCTTGGGAGCTATTTTATTGTACCTGGCCTTTCCATCTTAATTACTTCTATGTGACCCAATTCAAAATCATTAGCTGGAGTCATGTGACGCCAGTATGCCCTGCTAAGTGCCCTCTCTGCTCTCTNTGCTTTGCTGGTACTCAGCACATCCTTGATGAGCTGATGTCACTGTGTGGGAAGAATCTCCATATCTGTCTCGGTCACTGGATTGTAAGGCAGTCAGGACAGGGTCACGTGGGATGCACACCCATCTCTCGATTCTCTAAGGTACTAATGTGCACGGAGGATGTGCAAACACAACTACCTGAAGGAACAGACATTTAGAGACTTGCTTAATGCCAGTAAGTTTTGATCCGTTTGCACACCTCTCTTAGGTCCATCCATCTTCCTCTTACAGAGAGACCTCCTTCTAGCTGCCCCTTTTCACCCCGAACACCTGTTTCCCCNGGCTCTATTTATCGCCATTGGTCCTTCTGGCTTATCTAGGGCAATGAAGAGAAATGTGCCAGAAGACACAGAGGACAAAAATAAACCAGAAAAGGATGACTAAAACAGCAGCTATAAGAAAAATCTGCAGTGAACAATTTAGAAAGGAAAGTCCTAGAGACTAGATCTCCTGAGTTAGCTTCTCATATCATCTCCTGGGGCCTCCCATGTCACACACCCATTAGGTCCCTGGAGAAATGCAGCATTTGTAGAGAACANGACTTCCTATTAACAAGTGTGCCAAGTTAAGCATCCTTATGATAGTTGGAGTTAAGCAACAGAGCCAAGATTCAGGATCAGGGGAACCATTTAGGGGTCTCCCAAACCAGAGAACAACATCATTATACCTCATTGCCAATCTAAGGGGATAAACTTCAACTCTCAGGCTTGATTATTTTTCATGAGCCATGTGGGAGAGTGTTAATAATAAGCATCAAACCACCAGCAAAATTGGAGAGAGCCATGTGGCCAATTTAATTTTTAATCAGTTGCCTATTGAATTCATAATTAGTCACAATACACCAACACAANGTGTAAAGTCGAAACCTGGAAGCAGAGGGCCTTAATCAACATACTGCTTTTATGTGAGGAGAAGCCAAGAGGCCTCCCACTGTCTGAGGAGAGATGTAACCCAGGGACCTAGTCTACCAATGCCTGACTGGAAGGAAGTTGCAGGAAGAAGTGGTTTTGCGGGTGCTTTCCAGATNTAAGTGGTTTTCAAATGAAATATTTATTTGTAAAACACATANAAGAAGAGGTTCTCTGGCCACAGGCACTACTCCACAGGCCTGTCTTTCCCAGAGCAGTCCTAAGAAACAGAAAGATTGCACCAACCCCGTGCCCCTGCAGGGCACAAGAATATGCCATCACCTCAGACAGTCTCCATAATTCACTCTCCTCAATTCAGCCCCCATATCCTGATTATTGCAGGTTTAAGGGGTTTCAGTGCCACACATGAGAGAGACATTGTAAAGCTCTCTCCATAAGCATGAGCGTCTATTGTCTTTCAAAAGATTTTTCTGGTCTTCAAACGTCCAGTAGACTCTGATCCCCATCCACAAACAGACACTGTCTAGAGCAGTGGTTCTTAACCTTCCTAATGCTGTGACCCTTTCATACAGTTCCTCATGTTGTAGTGACCCACAACCATAAAATTAATTTCACTGCTACTTCATAACTGTAATTTTGCTACTGTTAAGAATAGTGCTGTAAATGTCTGATATTCAGGATATCTGATATTCGACCCCTGTGAAAGGGTCCTTCAATCTTCCAAAGGGGTTGAGAGCCACAGGTTGAGAAGTGCTGGTCTAGATAACTCACTTAAAGGAAATTCCTTGTCTATNCTCACTTATGTCGCATTCTGTCTCCAAGCAGAGAACATCAGCTTTACGGGAGTCACCTCTCACAGAAAANAGCCTTCTCGACTGAGGTAATCCTGTTTTCCTTAACATTTTAACATGGAAGAAACAAATAATAGTGGGAAAAACCAGGCAAATGTTTAGGAGAGGAGTAAAGTTATNTTAAGTTAAATATTCTGCTACAAAATCCCCCTGTTTTCATGGCATCCCTTGGTGAAAGCTCAGATGTCAATGTGGGGGGGAAAGTGGTATTTAGCCATTGTGGTAAAGCAAGCCCTGTTTCCACTTCATAGAAAGCTTGTGTGGTGCACACAGCCAACTGTCACCCCACCCCTACCACCGGTGCGGCAAAAGACATGGTTGGGGAAAGAGTTCAACAGGAAATGACCAGATCCAGGAAAAACAGGTAGAGGACTCAATCAGCACACAAAAGAACTGGCTCTCTGAGACTCAACATGCAGGACTTATTTCTTCAAATAGCTAAAAATCTTAGCTGAAATCTAAACAAAGTTATATACTTTAAAGGAGGGGCCACTAAGAGTGTGGCTCAGTAATATTTGCATAAAACTACTGGAGTTCTGGGTTCGATCCCCAACACTGGCTGCGTAAAACTAAGCATGATGGCACACACCACTCAAGAGCTGGAGCCAAGAGGATCATCCTTGGCTACATATGGAGTTCAAGGCTAGCCTGGAATGCATAGGAATTTGTTTAAAACAAAACAAAACAAAACAAACAAAACAGGAATGCCAGTTTAGAACCCGAATCATCTGATATTGTATATAATAGCCTTGATGAGTAGAGGGAGATCGTCCAACTGTGCAGTTAAGATTTAACTCTGAAATCGTCTCCACTATGTCATAGAAGTCTGAGAAGTCCTCCACGCACCTGACGCTCAGCAGGTCTAGACTAGGCAGATCTGCCTCTCATGGATGCGCACAGCTGCTGGTACACCAGAACAGGCATTCTGGGAATGTCTCCTCCTCCTCGCTACCCAAGTCACTTTCGCACGAGTTTCCCTTTCTGGCTAATCACTAAGTCCAGTAGACATTTCCTCCTAAGTGTCTCCCGCTTCTGTCCCCTTTCTGTGGTCCACATTGTCACTTACTGTTCCTCGGGTCAGGTTGCTTCCTACTTGGAGGACCTCTGACATGTGCTTTGGCTACAGCTGTTACTTGTTCCCATACCTTTTGTACTGCAGCCGGAATGACCTTTGAAACCACAAGGTTGACCTTTTCAGTCACCTGCTTAAAACCCTTCACACTCCTCACCCCACTGTTTATTTCTTTGAGACAGTCTGTGTAGCCCTAGCTGGCCCCATAGTCACTATGGAGACTACGGTGACCTTCTCCTAAGCGCTGGGATCACAAGTTTGCACCACTATGCCCTATTTTACAGCTACACTAGAACTTGGTGTGTACTTTTTCAGAGCCCACACCCCCAGGACCTCCTCATACTCTTGTTAAGGACACATTAAGTCCCTAACACAGATTATTGGANNTCTAAGTACTTTATGACCTTACCCCCTATACTTTCCCCTTTGTCAACTGAGANGCATCTATAATGAATTATTTCAGTGCATTAACGGGCCTCTCTGGACTCCCAGATCTTGTTAGGACGCCCCTGCCATATGCTCTTCCAGATGCAGCTGGAACCTCCCCTCTTATCTTACATGCACATTGTGCTGTAACAGGCTGATTAAAAGTGCCTTTCTCCAGCTAGCTCTTTGAAGGCGGAGACCATGTTCTTACTGACAGTCTTTGAATTACTAGTGCCTGGGAGACAGTCTGCTGTACAGAAGGTAATGGACACATGGCTTGAACATAGTAAACGAAACAAAGCCAAAGCTGCTTTTTCCTTTGCCCTCAGCTAGCTCTAACAGCTGATGGGTCCTTTGGGTTCATTTTGCTCTAAGGCAGTCAGTGGTCTTTCATCAGCTCCTGAACAAAGCTTCCAAGTGGCTGATTTGAGCATANAACTCAATTTTGGCATGACATACGGAGCTCTTTAGGACCCTGCGCCTGCCTGCTTTTCCATTCCTCATCTCCATCCCTTTATTTAAATGAAATCTATTCTGATCACACCAGATTGTCTAGGTTTCTTCAAGGTCACCATCGTCTTCNACCCCTCAGTTCTGTGACTCTCCTCCCCCTCTCTCCAACACCTTCTAGGGTTGTTCAGAGTCTACTCAAAGGTCCCCTTGAAGTAGGGTAACAAAAGAAGGAAGATTGGGGGGACTCAGGAAGAGAAGGGAGACTTCCAACCCCAGAGTCTGGCTGAAGTTTCCTAGTAGCTGAGGGTTAAGATGAGATCATGAGGGTCAGCATCATTACTATTTTCTGGAAAAGATGCCTATACAACGTTCCTTTTTATATATAGATCTTTTCAGATGGGAAGTTAAAATAGCCCGCAAAGATACTTACGGATATATGGATATATGACTTCTGAGTGGGGCCTTTCTCCTTTCCCAGATGTAAACATGTAATTTTAAATTTTTTTCACAAACAAGACTCGTAAACTCACCTGTCTTTATAGCAATAACATGTCTTAATTCCCGTGAGAAACCCTTGGCCTACAGCTTTACCATCTCAGTTGTAATCTCAGCCAATACACCACAGGAACCATGCTATGATTTTATTGAACTTCCTTGCAATCTTTTGAGATATGCCTTCAGGAGCCTCCAAATCACGAATATGCCTACTGTGAAGACATTTAAGTATGACTCTTTCCCGAGATGCCCGCAATCAGAAATATATTCACTCCTTTCCTAAGCATTTCTCTATTAACCCCCATGCTCAAATCTATGTTCAAAGTGTATAAACTCCAGTTGGGCATGCTGGCATACTCCTCGCACCCTTCCTTAATCACAGCACTTGGAGGACAGAAGCAGGAAGATAGGAATTCAAGGCTAGCCTCAACTATACACCAAGTTCACAGCCTGTCTCAACCCCCATTCCAAATAAGAAAGTAGAATAAAGTAAACTTCAACTCTATTTCATACTGACTGATCCTGACATTATGCAGGAAGCCAGGAATCCTGGCTTTGAGTGAGCAGAGTTTTCTGGAAGAACNCTCTGCAGAGTGGAAGGGTTTCTGACCCCTGCTCCACTACTGTGGACAATCTCCTGCCTTGTTTTCCTTCTGGGANCAGGACTGGGAGCCAGTTTCCCGGGTGTTCCAGCTTCTGTGCANTCTTCTCCGTCATGTTTGAATTTCAGTTTTTTTNCCTAAGATGATCATTTCATGAGGAGTAGGGAGAAGAATGTTTCGCCTGATCTGATACAATATATGGCACCAAAATAAATATTATAAATTCACGATTTTCCTTTAAATGAGTTATAATTTTCTACATGGGCAATGAGAACCAGAAAAGNCAAGAAGGGTTAAAAAACAAAACAAAACTGATACTTAAAGTCAAATTAATACTGTAAGCTCATGAATTCCCAGGAGGCCCTACATGGACTCTTTGTGCTTGGTCTGAACTCACCTCTAGGAAAGACTGAAACAGTTCCCACTTTCACCTGTTTCTGTTTGGCATTCGTCCTCATCTGTTTTCAATTGCACTTTAAGAATATTGCTTTTAGAACATAAGACTTCAAATAACACATGTTCATAAGATATTCATCTTGGGCTGACAGAGTCCTGAATATTTGAGTTCCTCCATTACTGCAGACTATGGCTGCACTCCAAAACACTTATGGGATACAAATGGCTTCTTCATCCTCTCTTTCTTTCATCCTTGCTGGCTTGGAACTCACTGTGCAGCCCAGGCTGTCCTCAAATCTGCAGCAATCCAGCTATCTCAGACTTCCAAGTGGTATGGACCACTGCACTTGGCTCTATTTATTTTTAATTTTAATATTGTTGGATCATAAAAATACGATAAAATACACACAATTCTAGAGTAAGCAGAAATTGCAAGCAAACAATTACTCTTTTAGAAATTTTCTGTTCCTGGAAGACAATGTACCCACAAAGAATAGGGGGCTCTGTCTCAAGAGGTGACATGACTTAGATGTCCTACTTAGAGAGCACTGCTGGCCTCTGTAACCCAAGCTGTTTTCTCTTGGAGTCACATGGAGATCTGCAAATGCACTCGTCCTATATCATTTGATCCTCAGGGTTGTTCGGCAATAGAATCAAAAGCCTTGAAATGCCTTTTAACGCCACAAGTGAGACACGGCTGGCCTCCTACTTAGCCATATTCATAAACACACCGATCTAGTGGCGGATTCCTACCACCTAAATTTGTTCCTTGATGCCATGCGTGTTCAAATTCTTTCCACACACACAAACACACCACTTATTATAAGGTCTATAACTAATCTCGGGAGGCCTGGTTTAAGCTGTCACTGAGTCAGCCTCTGTAGAGTTGTTTGAGATCTTTCCCAAAGGCAAAGTTACAGGAAGTCAAAGCACTTCACCCATATTACTGTTAGTGTGCCTGTGCTCAGAAGCTCCTCGGGGCTGGAGACAGATGTGGAGGAGGGTGATCTGTCACCCCGGCAGAGATCAGGTTGGATTGTGTGTTAGAAACCAAATCTCTGGCTTCAGAAGGATGTCTGGCAGAGGAGCATGCAGGAAAGAGCCACCGAACTGTCAGTGGGAAGGGTGGCAGACTGTTCATGAGGAATGAGCAATGAGAGACATCAGAATCTGGACCCTCTTGGGGGAGGCCAGGATCATAGCAATTGTGTGGTACCTGTAGGGGAGTGCATGAGTATTGGTGTGTGGAGGCTGAGGCATCTGTTTGCACGGATGGTGAATACACTCCTGTAATCATGGGGTGGGGGTTGTAAGATATATATATATATATATATATATACACACACACATATATGTATGTATGTATATGTATACATGTATATATGTATGTGTATATATATATATATATATATGACAAGTTCACAGAAAAGCATTCTGTAATACTTCATTCTAGAACAGGAAGCAAAATGACAGGGTCAAGGAGGGTGACTGCTAAGGGAATGACAGTAGAGGCACCACAAACATGGCCTGGCATGTCACAGAGGGCTGAGTCTTTCCCAGAGGCTTCGGATGTCTGTAGATGACAAGGTCTGGCAGCTGAGTTAGGGGTGGGTGGACAAGACAGAGTCAACAACCAAAAGAGATTTTTCCAGTTCTCTTGACCAGCTGTTAAATATTGCATTTAAGACTCCCTTGGTGTTCACAGCTAGGTAACCATGGGCTTCTCTCCTGTCTTTAATGCTAACCCTCCTAGGGGGGCGTGGCCTGTCAAATTATGCTAATCTGATCAGAGGGCCTCTCAGGGCTTAATTGGATAGTGGGCTCCTTAATTAGACTGCAAATTACCTGAGGGTATAGATTGCACCTCAGGCCTCTTTTCTTGTTCCATCTAGGCTCAAGCTTTGGATCTTGTGATTGGCTTTAAAAAGACGCATAGTAATAATTGTATGGAACTTATTTTGTACCAGAAAGCATACTATATAAATTAATTCTCACATTAAGCAAATAAGGTGGGATACTTTATCTTGACCAAGGTTTGGTCAGGGTAAATCCAGGCAGTGCAGCAGAGCACTTAAATTCTTAACCAATTCACAATCCTGCCTGNCTGCCTGTATGTATATATGTATGTATTTATATTGATGTTTATTTTGGGGTGATACTGGGGATGAAACCNGGGGCCTGGTGCACGCTAGACAAGTTCTCTACTAGAGTTCCATCCTCTCAGCTCTTGGTGTTTTGAGACAGTGTCTTGCTACATAGCCTGGGATGGCCTTGAACTTACCATCTTCCTGTCTCAGCCTCTCTAACATTGAGATTACAGGCCTTCACCAGTGCAGCTAGTCCAGGATCCCACTTCTAACAGGTACAGGAGATGTCTGAATTCTTGCCCTGTTTCTGTGATGCTGAGACAGGGGTTCAGGAAGTAAAGAGCTGTCTCAGGAGAGAAGGCTGTTAGTGGGAACACCCATGTTGAAACTGCTCTGTCTCCCCCAGGACTACAGGAAGTGAAGACATNGCTGGGCTGGTGGCACAGGTTTGTGACACTAAGCTACCCAGGAGGCAGAGCAAGAAGAAGATAGCGAGTCTAAATAAAGCCTCCCTGGGCAATCTAATAAGACCCACTCTCAAAAATAAAAAATGAAAAGATGGCTGAAGATATAGGTTGGTGATAAAGTGCTTATTTAGCATGCCTGAGGCCCTAGGTTCATTCTCCAGCACTGTAAAACCAAACCAAACCAAAACGAAAAAGCATTCCTGCTTAAGAAATCACTTGGTGTCTGATGATATGTTTTAATTACAGAGTCAACATTATTTGGTTTGGCTGTGCCCTTGCATTTCCACAGCCTCAAGTCCACCAGAAGAATGGATTGGTTCTGGGTTCAACTCAGAGCTCAGGCCAACCCACCCTGTTACACAGTCTCCTTGTTCACCTTGGAAATGATCGCTGAATTCCTTTTAGATGTACCACACTTGGTGTGACTTCCAAATCTGAGCAATGGCCCCTTCCTTCATCCTAGTCCCTCTCACCCCCAGAGATTTCATCTTCATGTCACTCAAGTGAGAGGAAAGTGTGTCCCCACGTGNAGGATAGTTGCAGAAATCACCAAGTGGTCATTAGCTCAACTTCATAGAAAAGGACAGGATCCCAGAAGGGTGGGAAGGAAGGAGGGAGAAAATGCCAGCAACCTGAGAAGACAGAGCCATCTGGGAACTAGAGCCGTGACAGTGACCCAAGACAGGATGGCCCTGAAGACGGTGGGTAAGGCAGGGGCAGGCCAGGTCAGTGGGAGAAAGGTGAAGATGGGAAGGAGAAACCAGAGCAGCGAGAGATAGCAACAGGAAAGTTGAGATGCTCCAAGCTGGCAAGGGAAGAAGGAAGGCAGAGAGGATACTGGACCAAAGGCCTGTTTCTTTTCTACCTCTCCCATCCATTTCTTTGGCCTAGAATTTTCATTTCCTAGGGTGCTTGTGACAGGGCCTGTCTAGAGGTTCAGGAATACAGTGAATACCAACAAAGACTGGTTCAAAAGTTTTCAAATGGCCTCCTGTCGCTTTTTACCAAAGGAGAACCTAAACAGTTTATTCAGTTTAGCTCTGACCTCATTGGAGGAGGAGCTGGGCTCAGAAGACTGAGGCAGAAGGATAGCTTCAAATGGAAGCCAGACTTGGCTATATAGTGAGTTCAAGTCTGGCATGGGCTACAGTGTGAGTCCTTGTCTCAGAACACTAAAAATGAAAAGAAACAGCGTAAGACAACAGAAAATGACCACTATTGGACACCGGCATTCTTCCTCTGATGCCTTCTGCATTATTCACTTATCAGTCACAAGTGACTGCGCTTCTACCACATACTTAGTAGAATTGGGGTCCCAAAGAGATACAGAGATGCTTTTAGCAACTAGTTCACAGACCAGAGGAGAAACAGTAGGCTGAGAACATCACAACGAAACACTGACAAGGGCCCTGAAGGAGTAGGGAAAGGTACCTCCATCCACTTCCCTATTCATTTAGCTCAACTGAACTGTTTTATTTGGAGCTGCCCCTTCCCAACCCTAATCTTCAAGTAGTATCTCTTGTAGTCATGACCCCCCCACACCTACTAACTTTCTCTCTCTTTCTCTCTCTGTCTCTGTCTATCTCTCTGTCTCTCTGTCTCTCTCTCTCAGGGTCGCATGTAGCCCAGGCTTATGTAGAACTCACTTTGTGGCCCAGANTGGCCTCACATTCAGAGAGATCTTCCTGGTTCCTCAGGCTCTCAAGTGCTGGAGTCAGGGGCTTGAGCTACCGGACTCCCACTGTAACCATTCCTCAAAACTAGGTCAAGTGCCATTTTCCCGACANAGCCGAGAATACAAAATGGAGCTGCTCTGTCCATTCTGTGTGCCNCTGTGACACGTTATCTGCATCTGNTTTGACATTTATCTCCAATTGCTCTTAACTGGTACATGGTGGGGAGGTCTGCAGAGATAGCTTTACATTGCTGGGTTATATCTTTAAAAGTGGTGTTTTCTTCAAATGCACTCAGGATATGATGAGGTGGATCCTGCTTCCTTTTACACAATTATGTTCTTGTTGGAACCAAAATTAATTTCTTTTTTTTTGGTTTTTCGAGACAGGGTTTCTCTGTGTAGCTTTGCGCCTTTCCTGGAACTCACTCNGTAGCCCAGGCTGGCCTCGAACTCACATAGATCCGCCTGCCTCTGCCTCCCGAGTGCTGGGATTAAAGGCNTGCGCCACCACCGCCCGGCCAAAATTAATTTCTTGTTTTAAAGGGACATAAAAAATGTCCTGCAGATCTAAAAGGACTCAGGAATTCTTTCCACTACTTCTATATTTTAACAAAGAACTGGTTTTTAAAACCCTTAATCAAGCCAAGTGCTGGTAGTGCATGCTTTTAATCCCAGCAGAGGCAGAGGCAGACTGATCTCTGTGAGTTCTAGGTCAGCCTGGTCTACAAAGTGAGTTCCAGGACATCCAGGGCTGTGACACAGAGAAATCCTGTCTTGAAAAACAACAACAACAAAAAACCCAACCAACTAATCAAACAAACAAACGAACAAAACCTCAAACTCTAAATTAATTTTTAATCTGAAAAACATTAAGAATTTCTTTGAACTCAGTATATTTTCAATATGCTTACTTTTTGAGATGAGTCTCATTCTGTAGCCCAGGCTGGCCTGAAACTTACTATGTAGCCCGAGTGGCTTAGAACTTGCAGCAATTCACCTGTTTCAACTTTCCAAGCACTGGGATTATAAATCTGACTCACCGTGCCCAGGTCTTAATCAGTATCTTAATCACAAGTGGAAATACTGCAACTTCATACTACAGCCAGAATCAACAGCATGACCTAAGACCCTTCAACTCAAGAAGGCTCTTCCCAAGACCAAATATCTTACCTTCAATAAAGGAGAAAGAACATTGTTAAGAAACAAAACAACAAAACAAACCAAAAACAAAACAAAAGAACAACAACAAAAAACCCCAAAGGAAATAAAGGGCAGAGTAGTAACATATACAGAGAAATGAATTCACTCAAAATCAGTATACAGCCAAGTGTGGTGGTTCACACTGTAGTTCCAAACAGCTACGTGGGAGGCAGAAGATGAAGGATTTTGTTCCAGACCAGCCTGGGCTACAGAGTAAAACAGTGTTAAAAGAGAAAGAAAAAAAAGAAAGAAAGAAAGAAAAAAGGAAAAGAAAGAAAAACTTTTCCCTTTCAGAAAATGTCAATAACATCAAGGAAAGTATTTGTTATAGTAAACTTTAATTTTAGACAGTAGCATCTATAATTTCAATATATTTTACCTTGCAGAGATCAAATGACTAGACACAGTTAGNAACGAGAATAACTCTGAGATTCTCCTCTAAGATATTTCAATATGTTTGAGTGACCATGGCACTTAACAGGTGGGGTTAACAGTTACGGAAGTAAAGTAATCCACCAGGGCTCTGCTGAGAGCACACGTCCACATGTGTTGTCTCCCATCAACGCCTAGGCTCGGCACATGCAGCAGGTGCTCCCACATCTGACATAATTAACCCCATCCAGACCTATGACTGCCAGACCTCTCCCCTTTCCTATGTCACTCTGCCATAGCCCCCCTCCTGATGGATCTGGCTCAGCATACAGACACATGAGGATCAAAGCATCAATTCTGAATTTCAGTCTTACTGGGTTCCAATTCAAACAAGTCTGTCTGTCTGTCTGTCTATCTATCTATCTATCTATCTATCTATCTATCTATCTATCTATCTATCTATATCTGTCTGTCTATCTATCTATCTATCTATCTATCTATCTATCTATCTATCTATCTATCTATATCTGTCTGTCTTTCTGTCTGTCTATTTATTTATCATATATCTAATATCTATCTATGTACCTGTTATCATTCACATGTATACTCTGTATACATCTTTCTAGATAGCTTTCCTCTGTATCTAGCTAATGTTCAAACTGATATATGAGTGCTCATATGAAAACCACCGAATTCAGGCTGGGTGTGGTGGAATAGGCTTGCAATTCCTGGCATTTGAGAGGTAGAGGNAGAAGAATCAGGAGTCCCAGGCCAGCCAAGGCTATATGAGACTCTGTCACAAACAAACAAATGAGTAACAACAACAAAAACCCACCTAGGTTTTACCACTTCTTTCACATACTGCAGAGTATGGTCTTGGAAATCTGCCTTTCAGCCAGGAACCATCTCTACTACTCTGTACTCCCCAAGGCCCCTCAAGGGCACCGAGGCAGTGAATGAGTGTTTTTGTTACATAAGTGTTTAAGTACCAGCTCTGCCACTCAGCATATATGCAATCTTGAGAAAACAATGTAAATTTTCTAGATGATAATTTCTTTCTTTTTTTTTGAGACAGGTTTCAAACTCACTATGCAACAGAGGGTGACCTTGAACCCCTAATCTTCCTGCTTATCCTCTGCCCCATTCATATGCTGCTGGGGATCAGACTGAGGACCTCATCCATGCTAGGCATGTACTCTACCAACAGAGCTACACCACAACTCCTAATTTCCTTTTTCAAAAATGAAGGTACTAATATCTATTGATCTCATGGGAAGTATAAGTACTTGAGGTAATGTATGATAGTGGGTACATCAGGGTGGAACTCAGGTTACCACCAGGCATGGTGACCCATGGCTACAATTTGGGAGGCTGAGCAGGAGGCTCTCAAGNTTGAAGCCAGGCTAGACTACATAGGAGAGGTATTTCTCAAAGAAAGGCTAGAAAAAAAAGTGTGTATGTATGTGTTGGGGNTTGTGGTGGTTATGACGAAGGTATCAATAATGCAGAGGAAGGGACAGATGATGGAGCCCTCTTCTTGAACACCTTCCATATATTTGAATTTCTCATCAAGGCTAGGCTGAACCNGACTGTAAGCCTTTCTCTGGGACATATTAAAAGTCAGGNTGCAGTNAAGATAACCAGCAAGGAGGGATGGGGAGTATACNGAGAATACTTAATGTTTCAGTTTCCTGTTCTGAGCTGACATACCCACATATGTCTCGTCCATTCCTGGGAAAAAGGCATTTCATGGTAGTAAATGCAACATGTTTGGGGGAGTCAAGGACACTATTTTCTTTCCCACTTAGCAGGAAGACTTTGCTTNACAAAGTAGGGTCAACAAACCCTGAGTGCTTCATAGAACTAATACTGAGTTCCCAGTATGGCAGTGGTTCTCAAGCATTTTGTTTCCTCTGGCAATTCTAGTAACTGAAACATACTATGGATCAAGAACAAACACGCATATTCTTTGTAGAGTCAGTCAGAATTCACAGTCAGGTCCAGTGAGCTACAGTTTGAACTGTCCAAAGTACAAGGAAGAAGGAAGCCCAGCCTACCCGGACATGCCCTGAATNACAGGGTCATTTAGGACCTGCCTAAGATGCCATTCTGTTTGCAAACATGAACTACCCACCATATCACTCAGCAAAAATAATTCCACTGAGGAGCCGGGAGGCAAATGACTCATGTTAAAAGTGTCCCATGCATCATTTTGGAGATGACTCCATAGGCATCAATTAAACATGGGAAAGACATGTTCTAAAGCATGGCCATCTGGCATTCCCAAAGGAACTGTAGTTAAGGGCCAGTAAAACAGAAGGGATCGTAACTGTAACAAAATTTTGCAACCTTTCCCTTGNTCAGCAGCAGTGAGGGCCCATGAGGACAATGATCCTGGAAGAGCTCCAAAAGAAGAGGTGAGCAAGGCAAAACCTGCATCCAAAGCCAGCATCCCTCTTCCTCATGCATAGAAAGCAGATGGAGGTGGCATGAGGTCATCTTTTAACACAGGAAAAAAAGCAGATCGGTCCANGGGATGTTTGCGAGTNTGTCTGATAGTCTAAAGGTAAACTTTAATTGCTGCAGGTCCAAGAAAGAGAAAGAACTGGTCCACCCCTTGCTCCCTGAGTGCTTTCTAAGTACCAACATCATAGGACTTTGCTCACCTCACCAAGCCAAGCTCAGTGTGGTCTAAAAATCCTTCCCAAGACAACTATGCTTTAACAACCCTTTCAGTGGAAAGATGAACTAATTACAAGAGAGTGATGGGAAGCTTTAATGCCTCTGGCTGGGTGGGGGTGGGGGGGTGCAGCAGGAGCACAGGTGCTTTTCAAGGCTAAAGTTCTAGATTAGCCAGGCAGACACCTGTGTATATATAGACAAAGCTTCAAACACCATCACTTCATCACACCTAATGACTGCCTGTGAGGACAGCTTGCCTCCTCTATTTCTGGCTTTTCCAACAACAAAACTATGTGTCTCCATATCCAGCCCCGAGTCTGAATCTATTTTCTAACACTTATCTGGTTTATATTTTTTCACACAAGGTCAGATAAATGAGAAAAGAAATATTTTTTCAGCTTTAATTTTGATNCAAAGCTAAGATTGTTAATGACTTTTTATCCATTATCCTTGATCTCTCCCCCCTTTCCTGGAATGATTCAAGTCAATGAGCCCTTCACATATCTGGAGGTTAACATTAAGAAGGTTAACAATCTTAAATTGAGGCTGTAAGATATAAACAAAATAAAAACACCAAAACAACAGTGCAGTGATTCCATTCTTCCGACTGTCCCTTTTGCCAGTGAGTCTGCCCGACTCTCTTTAGAGCACCTACCTTCCTGTTAAGTTTTTTATTTGGAAATAAAAGAGATCACTGACAATTATTTTTTCAACGCAACAGAAAACAACCCAGCCCATTAACAAACACTAAAATGGCAGAATTAAACACANTGTGAACAAGTAGTTATAGACGAATACCTGGGATTGCCAGATTGGAAAGGGGGACGTTGTGGAGGTGAGGGGGGAGCGAGGCCATCCAGTCGGCATTGCAGACCTCCGAGGCCGCCTTTGTCCCGCTGGGATTGGGAGAGCAGATGGTACCCATCCTGAGTTTCCTCCTGGCCTTTCTGAATGCTAGCATCCCTCTTGTCCACGAATTAAGGCAGGCTCAGCCCAGTGCCACTCACTCTGTGATCATCACCGCTCGGGGCTCTCTAGACATTTCAGAGCCACATGGGTCACGCCAGCCTTTTCAAGATGCTTTTCTGGCTGGGAGATGGGTTAAATAGGTGCTTCCCTACCCGCTGTGCCCGCAGTCCCCACCCTCTCCGCCTGGCTTCTGAGATCCACTCCCTTAATCTCCTCAATGCCCCTGCTCAGTTAAACTTCTTCGTTTCCCTCTGGAGACGGGGGAGGCAGNCCCGAAGATACAAACCTCACTGACACCNACAGCTTCCAGGAACAGCCACACCCGCAGCTACTCACACGACAGGTGCCCACAGGGTATAGAGACATGCAGCGGGCTGCACACACGTGCGCGCCCAGGTTGCACCATCTCTAGTTCCTGGGTGCTTCC